>JADRCD010226274.1:0-21861 GCA_019843815.1 Montemys delectorum
CAAAGAATAGGAAGTCAGTATCCAGAGTTATTTGCATGCCAAGTTTTAATATGGCACTATTCATAGTAACCAATATATACTCTACATAGGTATCTGTTAGTAAATGAATAGAGAAAGAAACTATGGTATACTCCTATAATGGAGTACTATTCAGATATGAAAAAATAAAAATAACAGTTACAGAAGTCTTTAAATGGGAGGAAAATTAAAAACATTAAAGACAATAAGCCAAATACAGAACGACAATGTTATCTTAATATATGTGGAAACTTAAAAGAAGTTGGAATGGCTGTAGAAGAGGAATTTACAGGAACTGAGAAGAGTACCAGAGGCAAGAAAGCAGAATAAATGAGCATAATCAATAAGTATTTCTGCATACATGGAAATATCACAGTGAATATCATTAATCTGTACCAGTCATGTTCATAATAAAATAAATACAATGAAAACACGATTCCATGACATTTTAAATCATTGAATTAGATGTTCAAATATATGACCAACTAATTAATTATACAACATGAAGGTTTACTCAAGAGTGGAAACACTATACAGGTTTTATTTTTTCCATGTCAACTAGTAGCCAGCTCTCAAAAACACTTCAAAAACCAAGTGCACTAGCATTAAATGCTTTCCGATCTCCCTCTTCCTTCTATGACAACAGGGTTGTGATGTGGGAGACTACGTTGGTGCACTGGCTTACGCTGATACCCACTATGCCAGATCTAGAAAGCATGGCAGCAGGCTCTGCTCCTATGCATGAAGGACTATCTAGGCTAGCTAGCTGAGGTGAGGACACTGTCTCAGTCAGGGTTCTATTCCTGCACAAACATCATGACCAAGAAGCAAGCAGGGGAGAAAAGGGTTTATTTAGTTTACTTCCACATGCTGTTTATCACCAGAGGAAGTCAGGACTGGAACTCAAGCAGGTCAGGAAGCAGGAGCTGATGCAGAGGCCATGGAGGGATGTTCCTTACTGGCTTACTTCCTCTGCCTTGCTCAGCTTGCTTTCTTATAAAACCCAAGATTACCAGCCCAGGGATGGCACCACCCACAAGGGGCCCTCCCGCCTTGATCATAAGTGAGAAAATGCCCCATGGCTGGATCTCATGAAGGCATTTCCTCACCTGAAGCTCCTTTCTCTGTGACAACTCCAGCCTGTGTCAAGTTGACACAAAACCAGCCAGTACAACTGACCCCTTGTCAACTTGACACAAAAATACCACTATTAATTCTCAACCCTTAGTTTCTTACTCATCCCAAATATCTAAACAACTTTAAAAGTCCCACAATCTTTGCAAATTCTTAAAATTTCAATTCCTTTAAAATATTCAGTATCTTTTAAAATTCAAAGTCTTTTAAAAATTCAAAGTCTCTTAACTGTGGGGTCCACTAAGATATTTTCTTCCTTCAAGAGGGAGAAATATCAGGGCACAGTCACAATCAAAAGCAAAATCAAACTCAAACCATCCAATGTCTGGGATCCACTCATAATCTTCTAGGGTCCTCCAAGGGCTGGGGTCACTTCTCCAGCTCTGCCCTTTGTAGTACACACCTTGTCTTCTAGGCTCCAGCTGCCCGTACTCCACTCCTGTTGCTGTTCTTGGTGACCATCTGATGGTACTGGCATCTCCAAAGCACTGTCATCTTCCGCTGTAACTAGGCTTCACCAATAGCCTCTCATAGGCAATCTTCATGGTGCCAAGCCTCAACTCCTTTGCATGATCCCTTCAGTCCTGGGCCATCAATTGCAACTGAGGCTGCACCTTCACCAATGGCCTCCCATGGCCTCTCACAGTGCAGAGCCTCAGCTGCTCTTCATGACCCCTTCATGCCTTCTAAAACAGCACCACCTGGGTGACTCTTAAACAATACCAAGTCTAGCCACAGCACAAGGTACAACCTTGGCTATCTCTGGAACACAACCTCTTTGTGCTCTCAGAAAACATGTTCCAGAAGATGTCACCTCAGTGATGATGGTCTCTTCTTAATCACCGCTAATTTCTTATCTCCAACTAACCAGCATCAACAGTCTCAGTAATTCTAAGTTTTTGATTTAGTGGTTCTGGTATCTTCTTAATCACAGCTTATTCTTCATACCCAGCTAACAAAACTCACAGAATCCTCCTAATCAAAATAGAAACAGCCCTGATAGGAGTCTTTAATCTTCTCTCTGAAATTTCATAAGCCATGCCTCCATCTTTTCTGCTCTGTTCGAAACATTACCTTCCAAGCTCCTACACAACATCCCACAGAGCTCTTAAAACTGCATGGATCTTCTAGCCCAAAATTCCAAAGTCCTTCAACAGTCCTCACTAAAACATGGTCAGGTTGTCAGAGGAATACCCCACTATGCTGGTACCAATTTGTCTTAGTCAGGGTTTCTATTCCTGCACAAAACATCATGACCAAGAGGCAAATTGGGGAGGAAAGGGTTTATTCAGCTTACAATTTCCACACTGCTGTTCATCATCAAAGAAAGTCAGGACTGGAACTCAATCAGGTCAGGAAGCAGGAGCTGATACAGAAGCCATGGAGGGATGTTCCTTACTGGCTTACTTCCTCTGCCTTGCTCAGCTTGCTTTCTTATAAAACCCAAGATTACCAGCCCAGAGATGGCACGACCCACAAAGGGGCACTCCCACCTTGATCACTAATTGAGAAAATGCCCCATGGCTGGATCTCATGGAGGCATTTCCTCACCTGAAGCTCCTTTCTCTGTGATAACTCCAGCTTGTGTCAAGTTGACATAAAACCAGCCAGTACAGAAAGCCTTTGTAAAGGTACCCTAAAAGTGGAAAGTATCATTCCACAAGATGGGATCCTGGACTGAACAAAATGGAGAAAACAAGTTGGTACCAAGCACTCCTCATTTGTGCCTACTGGCTGCTCATAAAGTATGGCCAAGTGTCTACAGCTCCTGTAGCAACTGTCTTCCTCATTATGAGTGTACCCTGTGCAGCCCGCTGTGAGTCAAAATACACCCTTTCTTCCTGAAGCTGCTGTTGTTGGGTATTTTCTCCTAGCAATACAGGAAGTGACTAATACACCTAGTAATCATTAGCATATGCTCAAAACACGTTGAAACTTGCACTGTCACTAGACACTACAATGAATTACAGGGTTTTCTTTTTCTTTTTTTTCCAAGACAGGGTTTGTCTATGTAGCCCTGGCTGTCCTCAAACTCAGAAATCCACCTGTCTCTGCCTCCCAAGTGCTGGGATTAAAGTTGTGCGCCACCACTGCCCAGAATTATGTGTTGAATAAGTTTGGCCCCCAAAGATTCCTGTGTTTCAATGCTTGGTCATGATGGCATTATCAGGAGGTGTGGCTTTGTTGGAGGAAGTTTGTCACTGTTTAGGTGAGCATGGAGGCCTCCCATGCTCAGGCTCTGCCCAGTAGGAAAGAGCTCTTCCTCCTGGCTGACTTCTGATCACGGTGCACACTTCTCAGCTCCTTCTCCAGCACGCCATCTGCCTGCATGCTGTCATTCTTTCTGAAATAATAATGGACTAAACCTGTGAGACTGTAAACCAGACCTTTGGTCTCTAACTTACTCAGGTTATGGTGTCTTATAATCACAATCAAAAAGTAACTAAGACATAGAATCTGTCTTAAAACAAGAAAATAAAATTAAATGAATAGGGATCAGAGCAGTACTGAATGGAAGAATGCCTACTAGGTGGTGTGAAGTCCTGGTTTCAATTCTCAGTACCAAGAAATAACAAGAGAAGAAAAAATAGGATAGAAAAAAATGTTCCTTCTGAATTTTACATGGTAGTATTCCTTGGTGGGCTCTAGTATGAAGCTATAGTAAAAGTTTAGTTGTAGCCAAACACCAGATAGAACCTTTAATCCCAAAGCTTAAAAGATGGGAAGCCAGTAAATCAGGAGTTTACAGCTAGTCTCAAAAACCACTACTTGAGAATCTATCACAGAAAAACAAAAAGCTGCATTAGAATCACAGATGTGACATACTGAAGTCTGAAAGCATCTTCACACCCCAAATCATAGAATAAATGAGAAACTGTGTGTTCACTCACTTCCACAGAGAAGGCAAACAAAGGAGATTAAGTGGTCAAGGGAAACTGAAGACTGCAGGGCTGTTCAGCTGAAGCCAATTTCTGATGTAAGAAAATGAATCTCCTTCTGGTATGGGCTGATGCCCTGAGCAGACCTTGGGCCGGAACACTGCAGCCAGTCCCACAACATCCAGAGGAATCTCCACTCCAAGGAACACTAACATGTCCAGGATCCCAGTATCCTAGGAGCTTGGTCATACCAGGATCTCAGGGTCCCAGAGGCAGCTTCACTCCCAGGAGCTCTGATATATCCAGGATCTCAGGATCACAGAGACAGGTGGACTCTGAGGAGTTCTGACACAAGCAGGATCACAGGAAAAACAGGGTCCAGTCAGATATAAGGAGGGCAGGTAGCACTAGCAATAACCAGATGGCAGGAGGCAAGCATAATATAAGCAACAGAAACCAAGGTTACTTAGCATCATCAGAACCCAATTCTCCCAACATAGCAAGTTCTAGATATACCATCACACCAAACAAACAAGAGTCGGATCTAAAATCACTTCTCATGATGAGGATAGAGGACTTTAAGAAGGACATAAATAACTACCTTAAAGAAATACAGGAGAACACAGGTAAAGAGCTAGAAGTCCTTAAAGAAGGAACACAAAGATCCCTTAAAGAATTACAGGAAAACACAATCAAACAGGTGAAGGAAATGAACAAAACTATCCAGGATCTAAAAATGGAAATAGAAACAATAAAGAAATCACAAAGGGAAACAACCCTGGAGTTAGAAAACCTAGGAAAGAGATCAGGAGCCATAGATGCAAGCATTAACAGAATACAAGAGATAGAAGAGAGAATCTCAGGTGCAGAAGGTGCCATAGAAAAGACAAAGAAAATGCAAAATGCAAAAACCTCCTAACCCAAAACATCCAGGAAATCCAGGACACAATGAAAAGACATAACCTAAGGGTAATAGGTATAGAAGAGAGTGAAGACTCCCAAGGTAATGGGCCAGTAAATATCTTCAACAAAATTATAGAAGAAAACTCCCCTAACCTAAAGAAAGAGAAGCCCATGAACATAAAAGAAGCCTATAGAACTCCAAACAGACTGGACCAGAAAAGAAATTCCTCCTGTCACATAATAATCAAAACGCCAAATGCACTAAACAAAGAAAAAATATTGAAAGCAGTAAGGGAAAAAGGTCAAGTAACATATAAAGGCAGGCCTATCAGAATTACAGTGGACTTCTCACCAGAGACTATGAAAGCAAGAAGATCCTGGGTAGATCTCATATAGACCCTAAGAGAACACAAATGCCAGCCTAGACTACTATACCCAGCAAAACTCCCAATTACCATAGACAGAGAAAACAAGATATTCCATGACAAAACCAATTTACACAATATCTTTCCACAAATCCAGACCTACAAAGGATAATAGATGGAAAACATCAACATAAGGAGCGAAAATACACCCTAGAAAAAGCAAGAAAGTAATCTTTCAGCAAACCCAAAAGACAGCCATACAAACATAATTCCATCTGTAACAACAAAAATAACAGGGAGTAACAATCACTTTTCCTTAATATCTCTTAACATCAATGGACTCAAGTCCCCAATAAAAAGACATAGACTAACAGACTGGATATGTAAACAGTACCCAGCACTTTGCTGCATACAAGAAATACACCTCAGTAACAAAGATAGACACTACCTAAGAGTAAAAAGTTGGAAAACAATTTTCCAAGCAAATGGTCCCAAGAAATAAGCTGGAGTAGACATTCTAATATTCAACAAAATCGACTTTCAACTAAAATAACAAGCACAGCTATGATTTACATGAGAAGAAACTTTGATTTAGCAAGAGATGCATGGTTATAACAAATAAATGTTTAAGAAGAAGCCAAGAAGGATGGGACCCACATGAACACAGCGCCAGTAACATTAGCAACCTGAAGAAATGAAAACCGAACCAAATACTCCAGACTATTCACCTTCACAAAATGGTGTTCAAGTGGAAAAGACGTGATATCAATCTGCATAAGGTGCAGTAGATTCTAGTCAAAACATTCCAGGTCTCAAGTAATTTTGGAAATCTGCGTACATGTCCTCCAAGACTTTTGCAGTCCTGGGATGGAAGTTACACATGAAAAAAACTTGAAGTGGTCTTCAAGTTACCCATGCTTCCCAAACTAATTTAGAATATCTATGGAATCTACCCTGGAATTGAGTGAAGTAAATACATTGGAGCTTCTTTATTGGATACTGAAAATCTAGAGAAGAAAATCAAATAGCAACATCATGTAACAATTTATAGTTAACAAATTATACCAGATTTTCAAAGCACTCATAAAGAGTGCTTTTGCAGTTGTTTCTCCTCCAACTCCTTCACCCTTTCTAAGACAATCATATACAACCAATAACCATTCTATGGTTGAATACATTAAGACTCAAAGAATTTGAGAGTGAGTTCTGAGATTCCTAACCGTGAAAGAGGAGGACAAATGGGCACAATGGAGGTTTGAAAGTAAGAATGACTAAAACCAATGATACAATGGAAACAGATGTATAAAAGTTGGGGTCTTAAACAGATGTATAAAAGTTGGGGTCTTAGACATGGAGGTTTGAAAGTAAGAATGACTAAAACCAATGATACATTAGAAACAGATGTATAAAAGTTGGGGTCTTAGACAGATGCACTTAGCACTTAAAATGAGCAGAATGCAAACAATCACTTATGTAGGACAAAATGGCTAATCTGGGCTCCATATCAATTTGAGGATTTTCTTTTTATTTATATGAAGGACGAGATGAGGATGTTGATTTTGATTTCAGTAAATCAGTAAATTGTTTTGGTAGGAAGGTCTTTTTTCACTATGTTAATTCTACCAAGCTATATGCTTGGGAGGTCTTCAAATTCTAGTATGCTTCTTAATCTCTTTCTTCACACATTTAAAGTTTTTACTGTAGAGGTTTTCTACCTCTTTGGTTATGTATATTCTAAATATTTTATTTTATTTGAGAAACTAGAAAAAGGAGTGTGTCCATGATCTCTTTCTCAGCATGCTTGTTATTCATATGTATTAAGACTGGTAAATTTTAAACATCAATTATGTATCATAATACTTTGCTGAAATTACTGATAATTTCTACATTTTTTTCTAGTCAAATTTTGGGAAAACTGGATATAAGATAATATAATCTTCAACTGAAAATAATTTGACTTAATATTTTCCCATGTATCCCTTCTCTTGCCTTATTGCTCCAGCTAATGCTTCAATAACATTATGGATGAGTAGTGGGGATAGTGGGCAGTCCTGTCCCATTCCTGACTTTAATGGGGCTTATTAGTGGCTTTACTCATTAGGATGATACTGGCCGTGGGCTGCCATACGTAACCTTTGTTATGCTGGCATACGTTTCCTACAGTCCTGCGTGTTCTAGGGCTTTTATTAAGAAGGCATGTTGAATCTTATCAAAGACTTTTTCTTTCTTTCTTTTTTTTTTTTTTGCTTCTATTGAGATGACTATATTCTTGTATTTATTGTCTATGTATTTGGTTTATTACACTTATTTCTTAAATATGTTAAAAAATAAAAAAAAACAATGATCATTATAAAAAAGAAAAAGAAAGTGAAGCTCTAGTAATGTCAGAACTTCTTTTAAAAAGTTTCCAAATGCTAAATGAAAACAAGAGAATCAGCTACAGCTAGCCTGAGGCACAATAGCTCATGCCTATAATTCCAGCACTGAGAAAACTGGGGCAGGAGAAAGTCTGTAAGTTTGATGAACAACCAGACTACCAAAATCCTGTCTCAAAAAACCTGATAATAAAATAGCAGCAATTAAATGTATACAATATCCTAGCATCAAAATGTCAGAAATTGATTCAATTTCCTTTTTTCCTCATTTTTTTAGTTATATTTATTCATTTGTTCACTTTACAACCCAGTACCAGTCCTTCCTCTCTTCCCAGTACCCCCTCACACAATTCCTCTCTTATTCCCCTTAGAAGGCGAAGCTCCTCTCTGGATGCCACCCTCATTAACTTGCTGTAAGACTAGACACGTTCTCTCCAACTGAGGCCATTCAAGGCTGTCCATTTAGCAGTGGGATCCACAGGCAGGCAGGTAGACAACAGGCTCAGGAACAGCCCCAGCTCCAGTTTTGTGGGACCTGCATGAAGACCAAACTGCTCATTTGCTACATATGTGTGTGGAGGATTAGGTTCCACCTGTGCTCACTCTTTGGTCCATGATTCAATCTCTGGGAACCGCCAAGCATCCAGTTTGGTTGACTCTGTTGGTCTTCCTATGGAGTCCGTCATCTTCTGGTCCCTCAATTGTTCTCTCAACTTTTTCACAATATTCCCTGAGCTCCATCTAATGTTAAACTCTGTTCATGGCCTTAAAAAAATCTATATCCACGGTCAAATGACCTAACCTAAAATATGGCCCAAAGATTAATCTAAGAAATAGAAATGACTCTCAGTGTGACAATGAAATAGAGACAAATAAATTGAGTCAGTGTCCTCAACACAACAGAAGCCTCTGACACTAACAGAAAAGGTTATGCCTGCATCACACATCAACAATAACATTCAGAGACACAAGCAACCATCACAACACCAACATCACTGGTCAGTACAACAAACACAGTCAGTGCTGCTATAACTTCCATTGTTCACATTCTCTATACCTGCTCTAAAGAATTTTAACTACACCTAGATGAGAATAAAAGTCACAAAGTCTTTGTACAGTTGGTGATTCTGCAATAGAAGACCCGATTTGATTATTGAATAATGTACAACATCAAATGCTAGCTCATGATTCAGGCTGGTGGGTGGAGAGTGAAAACTGGAGTCATACCTCAATGACACCACATGACACAGGACTAAAAGGGTACAGGTGCAAGAAACTAAACTGAGTCAAGCCTGCTGTACCCCTTCTAGGGCAACCAATAAAGTCCTATTAGATCTGATTGCCTATAGAGTGATAACATTCCACTAATAAAGGTAAAACCCCAGTGATGGTTACTTTTGCCAGCTTGACAGGATTTAAAGTCACCAGAGAAACTTATCTCTGGGTATGTCTGTGAGGGATTTTCTAGATTAAGTTAAATAACTAAGGTAGGAAGAGCTACCCCAAATGCAGATGCCATCATTCTATGGGTGGACTCCCAGACTTGATAAAGAGGACAATGGAAGCAAAGCAGCATTCATTGTTCTGTTTTCTGGCCATTAATGTGCCATGTAACCAGCTACCTTCTACTCCTGCTACTATGCCCCGCAAAACCTCAGGTTGCATTGTATCCCCTCCAACTGTAGGCAAACAAACAAACAAACAAATTCTCCTCAGACATTTTTCAAACCAATGAGAAAAGCAGTCGCTATACTTCATAATAAGATTATCTCCCACTAGCCCCTACCCCCTAAAGATTCCACAACCTCAATATAACAATATTAGGGACCAAGCTCCTAACACACAAACCTCTGGAGACAGAAATCGATCCAAATTTCAAGTACGCTCTGTGCTCACTATCATCTCTCGTACCTATTTTAATAAGAAAATAAATACTCAACAACTTCCACATGTTCCAACCACCCCATCTAACAATCTACATCTATACCCACACACCCTCTTTCCCCTATAGTTATTATGAAGGCTGCTCTCATTTGCTCCATCTCTACTTCCTGTTGGAGCCCACCCCCTCTTAACATTGTATGCAATGTCCTTAGCTCCCCTTTAATTCTTAGATCAGTTATCAATTCTCCCTTCCCATTGGGTTCTTTCTGTAAGCACAGAATACGCAATATCCTGTGGACGTGGCTGTCTTTATTAGCCCTCCATAATCAATACTGCCTAACAGTCAAACTCTTGGAATGGCCCCTCCTATATCTAACTAGCTTTGATTTTAAAAATTGTGATACAGCAGAAGTGGTACTACCTATGTCCTAAACTAGGTAAAAATGATACTTGCTCTGTCAAAAGTCATCTCCATCTCTTCTTTCTGTTTGATCACTCATATAATCATCTCTAGCTCTTTTGTTTTCTGACGAACCACTCTGAAATCAACAGTGAGGTAGCATAGAGAGGGGAAAATGATGTGGCACTGACCAATAGGCACCAAACAATTGAGGACTAACATAGCTAAATTTGGGAGCAAAGCCTCTAGCTCCAGTCCTACAATGACTGCAACCTAGGCCAACAGATTTATCTGAAACTTCAAAGACCCTATGCCCGAACCATCCAAATATTCTAAAGTGTTGGGATTAAAATATTCCATGTGACTTCTTACTCATTAGACATGGTATAAGTTACAAATGTCTACTGTTTTAAGCTGCTATGTTTGGGGGTAATTGTTATATATAGAAACTGATAGCTAGGGGGCTGGTGAGATGGCTCAGCAGGTAAGAGCACCAATTCTCTTCCAAAGGTCCTGAGTTCAAATCCCAGCAACCGCATGGTGGAAGTTTTCTGCAGAAAACCTAAACATAATTTGGAAAAGCATATTTAAAAAACCTAAAGCAAACTGAGCTACATTCTTCAAAGTATAATTGGTAGAAAACATACACACTCAGGAACTGTTGGAGGTTAAAAGTAACCAAACAGATATGATAATGGAACATACTCTATGGACTTGAGTTTATTGTGCTATAAAATACAGTGCTATAAAATTAGGACAATTGACAAAATCTGAATATTGTTTGTAGATTGGCTATCTGTACCCCATAGATGTTGACTTCCTGGTTTGGGTAATACAAGCACTCAGGAGGCTGAGCAGGAGCATAAGGAGTTGATGGACAACAGCCTATGTTACAGCAAGAACATGTTTTAAAAATAAATAATCAAATTCAAATATAAAAATATAATTATAACAATATGTATAAGGTTGAAAGGATTTAAATGAAAGCTTTAAGTACTAAATAGTACCTTCTATTGGCTAACTGGATTTTCTTTTCCTAATTTTAAATTTCATTTAAGAATGAAAAGAACCAAGACACAATACATACTCCTACAATCCCAGCTATTCCAAAGGCTAAGAGGATAACTGCAGTCAGTCTGACAACATAGAAACATTTCCAAAAGAGAAATAACTATACTTAGTTTTTCTAACATGAAGAAAAACGTCAGCATTTACCTCTAAAGAAATACTGTTCTTTTCATAAAACAGCTTAATAAGTAAATGTACATTATATACTAAGAAAATCTGAAAAGCAATGCTTATTGGTAACCAGGCCTTCCCATGGCCTGCCCCCAGGACTGAGCAACAGCAGAGGTAATAACTAACTGTCACATGCGTTCCCATTGTTGCCAGGAGTTCATGAACTACATCCTTTATACAAGGCCAATCCCTCCTCTCTCTGCTTTCTTTTTCCCTCCACCTTTGCCCAGAGGCAGTCTCTGTTTACTCCCTCCCCAATAAACCTCCCATGTGAGATTTGTCCTCGAACTGTGTGACTTTATGGCATCCGTGGCTTAGATCATAACAATGTCCATCAAGCAGAATATGAAATCACAAGTCTATAAATTCAGTCCTAGGAAATCCTCTGTACTACACAGCAAACTCAATGTAAACCTAGGGTACACAGGATCCTGATTCAAACTCTCAGACATAGACACACACACACACACACACACACACACACACACACACACAAACAAATATAATAATATCAGGATGAGGGAGATGACTCTTTGGTTAAGTGCTTGCACTCATGTAAAAAGCTGGGCTTAGGTGGTGTATGTCTGTAATGCCACCACTGATGGACAAAGACAGAAGGTCCGTGAAATTCAATGGTCAAACAGTTCACTGAAATAAGCAAATGTCAGGTTTAGTGAGAAACTCTGTCTCAAAACCTAAGGTGGAAAGTGGTTGCGAAGATATCCAGCATCCACCTCTGTCTTTTACACATGCATGAAGAGGCAAACATGCAGGCAAGTGCATATCTGTGAGTGTGCACGCACATACACACACCCCACATATACACAAAGCAAATTTCAAGAACTCAATATACATTATTTTCAATTAAATAATATCATATAATAGTGAAGTAAAGCTTTAAATGAGTACAATGGAAAACAGTTTGAACTTCCTTTGAATAAGATGCCAACCAGCCATTTCTAACAAGAAAAAAACAGCAAAATTACCTTCATGAACTGTAATGCCACAATTGTCACACTGGATTATTTCATCTGCATCTTCACTATTATCTCCAAGACAAACACAGCAAATCAGAATGTGGTCCATTTTCTGAGAACTCCAGTTTTGACTCTTCTCAAGAATCAGCGAGTCCTTATAAAATAAATCAGAAAAAAAAATCACACTTTAATTAAAAAGTAATTTACTACATACAATTCTCATTTTGGTTCAAAATACTTTCTTGTACTTCAAATTCATGTGGCATTCTATTAGTAGTTTTAAAATATGCTATACCACTGTCCCAGAACCCTTTACACATCCTCTCACTCTGTCATTTCTCTTCAGGTGCATGGGTTCTCCCCTCTGCAAAGGGAGAAGGCACAGGCATGCCAAGAGCTCTATCTGCTTAAGGTTTCACTTTGGCTCTTAAACTAAGGGAAACGGAACACTTAATCTTCAAGTAATGACCAACGCTATATACAGACTTTCAAAGTCTAAGATGTGGTTCCTAAACTTCAGTAAAGTTGCTATCTAGGAAAGACAAAACACACATATACAAAATAGGAAGGGATAATATAAAGATAACATGTAAGCAAGTATGTATGTGATGTCGGAGGGACTCTAGACTCCTAAGTGTAAAAGGTCCAGAGTTACCCAACTACTCAGGAAGATCCTGAACACATAATCTGCACAAAAAGAGTTAAGTAGTTGCTAGAAAAGTAAGAAAATGTACTCCTTACATTTATGGCAAGAAATATCTCGTGCAAACTGGTAATAAAGATAGCTAGCTACTATCAATATAAAAGATAAAAGCCTTAATATCAGATGAGTGTAAAAGGATAAAAGTTCAAGAAAAGAAAGTATCCATTCTAATTTAAACCTTTTGCATTTATGGATGCAAACTTTAATAAGAAAATGCTTCATTCTGGCACAGTGACACACTCATGTGGCAATTAGGCCGAAGGATAACTTGAACCTGGGAGTTAAACTCCAGTCTGGATAAAATAGCAACGCTCCACCTCAAAAAACAAAACAAAGGCTTGTTATATTCTTATGTAACACTTAACATAACAATGTGGCATATTTGGATATTTTCATTTAAAAGCTAGCCACAGTCAAAAGCAAAATGGTTGACAGTTCCATACCTCAGTCACTAAATATATTTAATTTCATATTGATAGGTGCTGGCTTATTTGATAGCAATTTAAATTCTATCAATACTTTCAAAGGTAACACTTGGAACCATCATTTCAATAAAAATTGTAAATGATTATGTTTAAATATTTTGTTGGGAGGAGCTTTTTGAGACAAGATCTCACATATCCCAAGATGTTTTTTAACTTCCTAGTTACCCCAGGTTGGCCTCGAACTTCTAATCCTCCTGTCTCTACTTCTCATTAGCTCTGATTGCAGGCATATGTCACCACACCCACTGACAATCCTTAAAGGTCACAATAAATAATTCTTTTGACACATTTTGTGAATAGCATCTAAAATTACAGCTGTAAAATCAGGGAAAGCAAAGTGAGACTACCTTATAAAGAAACTCATGTGTTTACACTATTTTGGCAGCTAAGGAACATCCTCGCGTTCGTTGGCAGCTTTCACTGACAGCTGTTGGACATACAGTGTTCCCGTTTGTAAAATGAGTATGACAAAATTAAAAGGGAACAGAAAGATCATTTTAAGAATTCATAAAGTAATAAAGGTTCTCAGTCCTGCAATATCCATGTCCTTCCTCCTCTCAATACTTCCTGTACATGATTCAAAAAGGAAAGACAGACTGACACCTAAGCATGAGCCAAGGAGTAGGAGTTCTTCAGAACCTCAAAGGTGAGTGACATGCCCAAATGAGCACTGATAATTCATCATCCCCGTGGTAACTCCAAATGGTTTTCACAGGCCATTACTTCTAAATTGGATTTGGTTTTTGTTTGGTTGAATATCATGAACTAGGAAATGATCTAGTGAAAGAGTCTGATAATTAAGAGGCTACCTGTGTTAAGAGACTGTCAACATTTGTATGATGGAATTATGTCTAGGCCTTAGAAAATGGCTTAATACAGAAATTAAGAGAATTCTATGAATAAAACTGTGAATGAGAAAAAGTGAATTTCTTGAAGTAGAAAACTAAATCAGTGGTCTGTCTTCTCTGCATGTGCCATGGCTTTTTTTCCCTCTACCAAGGAGAGAAAATGGAATTTTCTCTATGTTTTCTGATTTTATTCAGAACAATGGCTAAGCTATCTATGCCAATTCTCTCTACATGTACTATGCTCTAGTGCCTGGGAATGAGAAAGCAGCAGTGACTTCTGTTTAGGGCCCTCTCATCCAGTGAGATGCTTGTTCCAACTGTAATGCCCAGGAATGGGGAACAGCAGCCTTACAGTGTTCCCCTAACAGCAGGCCGCATGGGTTCAATGGGAAAATCTAAACCAAAGTTTTAAAAACATGACCTTAGTGTCTGTAAATAGAGCAAATAAGACTTACTATTTAAGTGTGATTTAAGCAAATTTATAATCAAAATAATAGAGTCCAATGAATCTGTTAACATATTTGTAAAGGTATATGTCTTCTTTCAAAGGAATCTAGGTTAAAACCATTAGAAAAAAAAAAAAGAATGAAGCTATACACACAAAAATAGAAATTAGATAAGTAAGTTATAGATGGCAAAAGAAAACATCTCAAAATTAGAAAAAAAAGAAGACACTACAGTAATAATTCGATGATTATTTCATTTTTCTCCTTGGCATTTATACTTAGTCTTAAAGAAAAAAACTCAGAGGAGGTGAGAGAATATACAAGGAAATATATTTATATATAAAAGCTAAGCAAAGGGGACTAAATGGAGAAGAAAACGGCACATTTAAAGGGAGGAGGGGAGCCAGGCAGAGTACAGGGAAGCAACTGAGAACTAAGTATAATGTATGAAGGTGCTCAGTCAAATCCCAATGCTCTGTATGCCAATCTAAAAATAAATAAATGTAAAAATAAATAAATATACAGTTACCTAAAAATGAAACATTACCTAGAGTTCTCCCTGTACTTGTGTTCACTTGCCAAGTATTCTATAAGATGTTTATAAAGTATGTACAAAAGGACTAAATTGAACTTGTATTTAAATTTAATAGAGACAACTCCACTATACTTTAAATGGAACCAATTTTAAAAGATAAGAAAAATACTATACCAAAAGTGTGACCAGTAATTCTTCATAAATGTTTTATTTGAAAAATTAGATCTTAAGACTCTCAAATGTTTGTACAATATTCCAAAATTATTTTGAATAGGACTTACAGCAAATTTCTTCTACAAAATGTGCAAAGAGATAACTAACTAGTAAGTCAGACATTCCAAGCACATACACTCTTCAGCAGTATGCTAACAAGAACTGTGAATGTGTTTTGTATTTATTTGATCCTGTGCTTGATTTACTTGAATATACTTGCTCTATGGAAACACAGGTGGTTTTTCAAGAGAAAGGGATTATAATATTTTCCTACTTAAAATATTGATAAATTTTGTCAAAATCTTTACATATTAATTACAAACAGACATTTGTCATTAAGCATAAAAGAACCTTAAATTCTTACACTAAGCCAAAAATGTAAGATTGTACTTATCAAAACAGTAATCCAAGATCCAAACTGTTCTACAGATCCTCAATGAGAAAGAAATATTTCCTCTTTAACAAAACAAGACTGGAAATTCTACTGACAGAATTTCTTCTATTCATAAATTTTAACTACAATTCTAGGTTTGATGTCTTGAAAATGTTATACTACCCATCTTTGAAAAGCTTAAGTCAGAGATAAATGGGTGGACAAAATGTTATCAGTGACACTCATAAGTTTCAAAATGGAGGATGAAAAGAATACAGCCACACTGCAAGGCTGTTATCCAGACCGTAATAATTTAAAAACTACAAAGGCAAAGTCAACAGTCACCAATTCGCAAAAAATGTAACTCCTCAAGTGCTCCATCCACTTTAGAGCAGCAAAGGTATGTTCCGGGAAGGTCTCTTGCAGAAAGTGCACAGTAAAGACTATTCTCATGATGCCAATTTGCCTGTTTCTGTATCTTTTGTGTAGTTTTCTTTTTGTTTTGTTTTTTGTTTTGATTTGTTTTGTTTTTAGAATTTCTAAGATTAACCTGAAATTGTAAATGTCAATAGATGTAGTGTAACTAAACTACAAGCCTTCAATAACTTTTTAATAAAGGGATGCTAAGTCCAAAGTGTTTTAGAAGCACTCTTAATAGGTATGTGCCTAGGTATGTTGAAGCCATCAAAGGATGTGAGTTACAAAAGGGCCCTGGTCAAAAACAGTGAATTCTCAGAAATGCAAAACTGTTACAGTTTAAGAGCATCATTAACCTATAGACAATCCATGTCATTTCTCTGCAAATATAATTGACATTGCAACTAAAAAAAGGCTACCAGCTATGACATTCTTGTGTACGTTTCTAAAGACATGCTTTTGGCTGTCTCTATTATGAAGTGGAATCTCAGCACTTACAGGCAAAACGGAGAAATATAAAATTTCAGAAACAAACTTGTTAGCTCTAATGAATATTTAGTTATTATTATTACCCAAAATAGGTAACTAGAAAGACTGACAAAACTATTAGCCATAAGGCAACAAAAATAAACTTTAAATATCTTTCTTATAAATATAGGAGCATATAAATAGAAAATCTAAACATAATAATCTAAACTGATTAATTTCTTAAGTAAAATTTGATGTTTAGTTTATTTTATCATAATTTAAATATAATTAAAGTCATGAAAATTATTGAAGAATTAAAATAGATGTAAAACTGTAACCAAGCTTTAAGCAGGTTGTTCTAGAGAAATTAGCTTTCTACAAGTTATTCTACGTGGGTACTAAGAACTACTTTGGGAAATATCTTTTCATGCCAGAAATATCTTCTGGACACTTAACGTATCTTAAGGACACTTAAATATAGGTCCCATTATTAGCCAGAATATTTTTTTCACTAAAATGAGAAAAGCCACTAACTCATATATGTGATCTTGAAATGAGTTATAAAACTTAAGTCTGTTAAGCAATGTTATCAAGTAGAGATGATTAAAAAATAACAAATACTTTTCTATACCTTTATAAGTGTCCCTACGTATTAACATGAATCTTCTCCAGAGGTCCTCTATTATTAAATTATTTCTGTGAATAGTAACCTAAACATGAAAACATTAGATATGCTGCCAAAAGTAAGCTCAGTCAATAGATACAGAATAAGTGCTAAATGCTATAGAAATAAACTGAACAAATGCCCAATACAAATATTAACAAATAACCATAAATATGCCGAGATAGCATTAGTGGTACAAAGCAGCTCATGCTACAACCTAGAATAGTGCCATACTATCTCCTCAAATGAGTCTTCCCTTCCCTAAAGATAAGAATTAGGATAGCACTGGTACCAGGCAACATTCTTCATGGGAATAAGAGCCACCTAGGAATTAACCAGTGTTTATAACGCAAATAAAGGCTTTTATTTCATCTCTGCTGACATGGATCCCTGAGAGTTTGCTATATATTATTAAGAGAAACAAACCCACAAAATTTATAGTAAGCTTAGTTAAAATAGTTACTACTCTGAAAATCTGTAAGAAAAAATATGAAAAAATAAAGCATAAAGAACATCTACCAGTTTAAGATATTTCAATGATATGAAAAACAAAAAAAAAAATGGTGAAGTAAATTTTGTTGACATAAACACATTAACAGAAATGACATAGTTAGTACAGTTCTACATGTGATGTAACATACATCTACATGTAAGACATCAGCTCAATCTTTCTTTTGGAAGGAAAACACATAGGCACACAGACAGAGACACAGATGTGTGTAACTGGAGTCTTGAACGTTGCACCTCTGGACCAATGGGTAAACCTAACTTGCAGAAGAACTTCAATGGCAGGACTGAGTCATTACTGTTGCTTCAGGATAGAAAGGTTTGTTCTATGGGGGAAAACGTTTGCTTTTATTTTTACTTCTTTGCAGAAAATTTGTTCATTAAAGATGTGTTAGGAGAAAAAAGTACATTTTACTGTCACACACATAAACCAAGGTTCGGTGACTATACCGATGCCTGCTACAGCTGATACCTAACTTTTAAAACACTCTCTCAAAGTCTGAGAGAGAAAAAAGAGAGCTATGTTACCTTCTTCTAATGTATCCAAAAGCCTTACTTTTTATGTAGCTATAGACAAAATTATGTTTGAAGAAAGAGCCTCTACTTTCCTAATCCACTCATTTCCAGTTAGCATCTATGAACAGAAAGTAAATAGAAATGGGGATAGAAAACTATCATTTCCCAAGTCTACAGATATTAAAAATGTTTTTCTATAAACTTTCCTTGGAAATGAAGACTACAGATCCTGGAGAATGTTGACAAATAGTAAATAATTAAAAGTTTGTTGACTAAATGAATAAATGTTAAATTCAGGGTGTTCATTCACGCCTACAACTAAATAAAAATTCAAGGAAGCCACTTAATAAAATAAAAACTGATTTAGAAAATTCCCTTTCCCCAGACAGACAGATATCATAAAAATTGGGTTGCTCTACCTCATTACTCTTGCTTTGAGATAGGGTCAGGCTATCATTGGTCAGTTCCTCATCATCAGCACTGTTTCTGCTAAGAACTTTACTCTTCTTCTTCTTGCCACCTGCTTCGCTAGCAGGGCTGCTATGATCTTCATCATTGCCCTCATCATTCTCATCTTCCTCACTCCCACTTCCCTCATCTTCATCATCCTCATTGTCTCCATCACTGCCCTCCTTCTGAGATGCCGATCTCCCCTTTCTCTTTACTACAGTAGGTCTCCAGTCATTATCATCCTCACTGTCATAATCATCCATATCATTCAGTTCTTCCATGGATACAAAGTCCAAGAGGGGCCGGTTTCGACGAAGATTCCATTTCTTGGGCTCACTGACTTGTTCCTCTGTGGTGGTGGTGGTAGGGACAGAAGGGGAGGTAACAGCAGGAGGACTTGTGGCTGGTGTGGTGCCAGCAGCAGAAGCAGCTGCACTATCAGACACTGTTGCTTTTTCTTTGTCCTTCTCTCTTTCCTTTTCTTTCTCCTTCTCTTTCTCCTTTTTCTTTCTAGGTCTTTCTCCATTTTCATCTTCTTCCTTCTTTTCCATTTTAATTAACTGTTTGTCTGATGACATTATTTCCTCTGTAGAATTTTTAAGCTGTTCCTCTTTTACTTGAATATCTTCATTCAGTTCTTCTTCTAAAATGTTTTCCTCAGAATCACTACAGGAACCTTCTCCACTGTCCTTTGAAGGGTCTTCACTTCCATTACCACTCCCTTCAGAATCTGTTGAAAATATGAGAAAAAAAACCACACATATGTATATACATACACACACACACACAACACTGACACAAATGAAACCACCAAAACTTGTGGATAACTTGTAAAACAATATAAACAAATCTAAGGCAAAAGATGATAGACATTCCCAACCTCATTAAATAATAAGTCAACAAAGTTGATATATGATTTAATCCAGTATGAACTAATGAAGATGAGAAATGAAATGTAAGTTAGAATATACCTTAAACATAGCACCAATGATTTATATCAAATAGATAATAACAGTATAGTGACCTAGAGATAATTATTTATTTTCTAAAAGTATGTTTTAATTAGCACTTGACTGTAACTTAATCATAATATGATTATTCTTCTTTTACATCCTTCTTTCATATAATATGCCTACTTATACTAACGAATCACATCTCAAGCAAGACAATGTTAGCTCTGTAAAACTGTCTATTAAACTTTTTAGCTATCAAAACAAGCATAAAAATATGGTAGTCAACTTGTAGCAGATAGTTGGATCAGCACAAAGGCAAATATTGGCACATAAAAGAAAAGGAAGATGAAAGAAAATTTCAGTCTTTCTGGTTAATAGGATACTGCTTGTATCATGTGTTATGTAAACTTTCTTAAGTTCCAGCTACTAGATGCCCTTGAATGGAAAATGCTGACAAAGAAACGAATCTGTCCTAAAATGATCAGCTACCTGCTACTGAATAAATAGGCTCTGGTTATTGAGTAGCTCATGCAAGTCTTTAATTAGCAAGCTGTTTCCATTCACACCTAGGGAATCAGAGTCCACATCAACCCAGCACTATTCTCTTCTAATCTTGTCCATACACAAGCCAACAAATGAAAATTTGAAATATTTGGACAGGAGCATAAATAGAAGTGGAAAAAGAAGAGGGAGATAAGGATTTTTATACCAACTGTAAAATTTATAGAAAAACAAATTGCATCTATAATCAAGAAAATAGAAATACTAAAATAGCATAAAGTATTATTGCTTCCATACAATTTTAATTTCTATGATTTAACTTTCTTTGACCTGTAAAATTAACTGGAATTGAAGGTTCAAAAGTTAATTAGTTTATCTAAATCACCTAAAAAGCCCCATATACACGGCTAATAATCAAACTATCCTGTGTGTTAGTTAGCTCATGTAACAAATGAAAGCAGATTTTGAATGACTCAGTGAAATTGCTATCAATCTCAAGACTATCAGCTTATTCAATAGTGTTATGAACAAACAAACAAAACCACCCTTATTCTAAACAATCTTACACAGGGCAAAAGTGCACTACTATCCAAGCTAACCAATTCCTTAGGTTTCAGACCTCTGGAGGCAGGTATGTGTGCTAAAATTTGGAAATGTTCACATTTTATGCCTATAAGGTTCTATTCTATAGTCAAGCATAATAGTTTAAAGTATAAGTATTTACAGAGTATGTGATATGACACAAATTAAGTTGCTTTTAAACAGGTTTTGCTATAAGACATATTCCTGCAGATCTCTGAACTTTTTGGTTTTAAAGAGTATGGATTCAATCAACATCATTTCAAATCAACTGACTTGTTTTCAGCTCAATAGCTTTATAACTCACTAAGATTATTTGAATTTTAAGCCATTCGTAATAATTAAACCTAATCTACAAAGAAAAATCAGTCCTAGCTAACATCTGCAATAACTGCTAGACATTTTTAAATAACGGTCTTCTGAGAAATAAGCAGATTCCACTAACTACTTCAACGGCAAGAAGAACTCCCTTGTGCACAGTAACTAAAGAACATTACAACGCAAGCAACCCTAAAATCAAGAAAGCTAAAAAGCAGAAAGAAGGGAAGGTCCTATTCTTCCAGGTCACTCATCTAGATCATATTTTAACACAATAATGTATTAGACAATCAAAAACTAAAGCTCACAGAGTATGGGTTCCTGATAGGAATCCAACTTTGTAATACCTGGTAAACTTTACAAATGTCATGGATTTTGTGATTCTATTTTCAATGTCAATACTAATGCAATTATTTTCAAGTGTAGAGATAAACTAATATTCTTTGATTTGTTTTTGTTTTATATTCATGTCTCATCACAGTGCAATGTTAAGATTCAACATGACATTCTTCTCCAAACTCAAATACTAGCCCAAGCTTTTAGTCATAAAATGTAATCTATGACTACATAATCTAATCTGACAACAGGACCAGGGTCTCAGGAATATAACTTTTTTCATAACTAGTCATTTTTTGATACATATTCTACCATATTCTACATACTCATTTGAGGAAGAGATATTTATTCATAATCACAGATGAATAATAACCA
>JADRCD010226275.1:0-14016 GCA_019843815.1 Montemys delectorum
ACTGGAGGGGACCCTGCAGGACACGAATGCTAACGATGCAGGAATATTGAGAGCCGGGTGGAAGATGCTCACCACACGAACGTCGCCAATGGCCACAGTAGTGTAGGAAGCCTAGTAGTGAAAAGCATATCCCCTGACTTCAATTCCCACTGCTCAGAGTTCACACTACTTGTAACTTTGTAAGAAGCCATTTTTTAAAGCTGCTGAGAAACAACCAGCTGGCCAGTCCCCCACGGGACACTATCTGGAGACTGCAACGATGTTTCCATCCGTGCTGGGGGATTTTTGTTTTCAGCTAAGAGACAGAGCCCAGTAGACTTCTTGGCATCTGGAGAAAGGCAAACTCCTCAATGTTATCAGCTGCAGCTATTGTAGCGAGGCCTTGAACACCAACCCTGAGGAGCCTGAGAGAAACAGACACATTAAGGATATGGATGCTTGTTTTACATTACTGAGATGTGCTGGTGGCATATGTTGGTTAGGCTAACAGAGCTCAAAGTAGGTTTGGAAGACATGTGGCGAATTTGCATATTATGCATAAACTCTCAGAAGGTCTGGGGATGTTGCCTAGGGTAAGAGTACTTACCTAACATGTGTGAGGCCCTGGGCTCCATCGCCAGCTCAGAGGGGGAAAATGTAGGTTTTTCTGACTAACTTCAATATTCTGTTTGAGGAAAAAAAGGATAAAAGTTTGGAAGTTACAAGAAAGAATGTTTTAAAATTAAAAAAAAAAAATTGTGAACTGGGCAGTGTCGGCACACAAGTTTAATTCTAGCTCTCAAGAGGCAGAGGCAAGGGGATCTCTGTGAGTTTGAGGTTGCCTTGATCAACACCATGAGTTCCAAGACAGCCAAGGCAACACAGAGAAACTCTATCTCAAAAACACACACAAAAAAAAAATTAAAAAATAAAACGTTAGTGTTGGGGGAGTGTGTATATACATGAGTGCAGGTGCCTACAAAGATCAAAAGAGAGGTTGGATCCCCTGGAGTTGGAATTAGAGGTGATGGTGAGTCACCTGACATGGGCACTCAGGACAGACTGTGTCCTCCAGAAACACAGCAATGGCTCTGAACTGTTGAGCAGTCTCTCCAGTCCTGGAAATCATTTTTATTTCTGGAATTGGCATAGTGCCGGATTGGTATTGTAACAGAGACCCACAACTATAACCAGTTACTGTGACAGACATACAGTTACACCTGCTTACTGTGACACAGACTCACAATTGTAATCATTACTATGACAGAGACACACATCTGCAAACAATTATTGAAACAGAGGTCCGTAACTATAACCAGTTACTACGACAGAGTTACACAACCATCACCAGTTACTATGACAGAGACACACGATTGTAGCCAGTTACTGGGACAGAGGCACACAATTGTAGCCAGTTACTGGGACAGAGGCACACAATTGTATCCAGTTACTATGACAGACACACTGGTAACCAAACAGAACTGCAACCAGTAACTGTGACAGGACACACAGCTGTAGCCAGTTACTACCACAGACACACAACTATAACCAGTTTCTCTGACACAGATCCACAGTGGAGGATTAAGTTATTTCACTTTATTCTCTCATCTAAAAGGCAAAACTAACTTGGCAGCTCCCTGGAGTTATCTGGGGCTAAGGATACCTCTTTTATTTTTGCATAATTTCAAAGCTCAAGTTTGTTCCCATCTACCACATGTCTGCAGAGCCCTGTGGTGTTTGAATAGATATGGCCCCACAAAGACTCATGTGTTTGAAAGCTTGGCCATAGGGAGTGGCACTATTAGGAGGTGTGGTCTTGTTGGAGGAAGTGTATCACTGTGGGGGTGAGCTTTGAGGTCTCCTATGTTCAAGCTCCACCCAGTGTGGAATCCATTCTCCTGGCTACCTGCAGAACAAGATGTAGAATTCTCAGCTCCTTCTCCAGCACCATGCCTGCCTGCAAGCTACCATGCTTCCCATCATGATGATAATGAACTAAACCCCTGAAACTGTAAGCCAGCCCCAATTAAACTTTATAAGAGTTGCCTTGGTCATGGTGTCTCTTCACAGCAATGGAAATCCTAACTAAGACAACCCATAAGAGTTGCCCAGGTAACCAGGAAAACTTGAACCTTTTTACTCAAAAGGAGCCAACATTCCAGTATTGATGCAGGATGATAGGTGGCTGCCTCTCACAAATTCCTCAGTGGGTACCCTCCAAGGAAAAAGATGTCCACATCTAAGTGTGGACAACCTAGTGCTTGCCCAGAATCCTCCTCCACCCGCAGAAGGTGTCACTCTGTGTGAGCAAGCCCAGATCCTGCACATCATTGCTTCTTCTTTGCTCTCCCCACATGTTCCAACTATGACTCTTCTTTCTTGACTCTGCCTCCAAAGTGTGCCCGTGCCTTTCTGAACATCATCATATTGTCCTCACCACATAAAACACTGCAGGGGCCTCTACCTGCTTACTGCTTCTTCTCACCCCTAACCACCAATCAGCTTTTGGTCACCGTTGATTTATTAATGTTTTAGACACTGCATATACATGAAATCATGAGTCTTCTTCACGCCTGCTTTCTTCCATTTAGCACATGTGGCAAAGGCTCGGCTGTGTTGTGGAACAGAATTTTTACCCTTTTGTATGTCTAAATAATAGTCCATTATTTAGAAGTACCACATTTGTTACCTGTTGGTATGACGGTGGACATTGCAATTACTTCTAACCTTTGAGCACTGCAAGCAACCCTAGAGTGACTGCACATGCACACATTTTTGATTTGACACCTGTTTTCAGTTCTTTGTGGTATGTAAAAACCTGAATGGAATTGTTACATCATATGATAATTCCACACTTAACTTATTGAGGGATTGTCCAAACCTATTTCCTCATCTATTCTCTACACAGCAGCTAACATAACTTTCAAACATTCAAGAGAGATTATGTTCTCCCAACTTAATCCCAGTCTCTGCTTCTTTTAGAATAAAATCAAAACCCTTTATTCTGCCCCGCTCTCCAATGTATCTCTCAACTGTCTTTCCTTATTTACCAAATACTTGTTGGTACCACCTTGGGACCTTTGCCCCTGCTGTCCCATCTGGCTAGAAGGCTCTTCCTCTAGACCTTCCAGAAAAGGTTCACTCTTAGCCTTCAGGCCCCACCCACACTCAGATTCTTGTCTCTGACCACCTTATCATTTAGATCTATGTGGGATGGCAAACTTGGCAACAATGAAGTATTTCTGAAGGCACAACCAAAAATCAGTTCTAAATTAAAAGTATAATGGATCTTCGGTGTTTTCTGGCAGTATGTGCCATGGCTAATCAGCAATTTCATGGCAGCCTTGGTTCTAAGCCCACATATATACTTTGTATATCACTGCAGCACTCAGTATTAGTGAATGCCACCAGAACCACTGCACTCAGGCTTAAGACCATTGATCATTATTTATCTTAGTCAGTGTGTGTGTATGTGTGTGTGTGTGTATGTGTAAGAGAGAGAGAGAGAGAGAGAGAGAGAGAGAGAGAGAGAGAATGTGTGTGTTGGGGGTGGGTGTGCAGGTGCACAATTTTGTGCATAGATGAAGATGCCAAGAAGGATGTTGGTGCCCTGCTTTATTAATCTCTGTTTATTCCCTTGAAACAGAGTCTCTCACAGAACCTGGGGCCAGGCCAGCAGCCAGTAAGCCCCAGTGATCTCCTGCCTCTGCCTCATACAATGCTGTGGTTGCTGGTGCCCATGACCAATGCCCTGGATTAGTACACACTTGATGGTGTCTTAGTTTTGCTTTGAATTGCTCTGGTAAAAACAATGAGACCATAAGTTACTAAGAAGAAAACGATGTATTTGGCTTACATGCCCCCAGCACAGTCCACCATGAGGGAAGTCAGGACAGGAACTCGAATCAAGAACCCAAAGGCAGCTGCTTCCTGCTTGTTCTTCGTGGTTTACTCAGCTCACTTTCTTATATAGGCCAAGACTACCTGCCCAGGAACAGAACCACCCATATGGACTGGACCCTCTGACATTAGTCACTAATCAAGAAAATGCTCTACAGACTTGCCTTCAGGCCAATCCAATGGAAGCATCTCAACTGAAGTCTTATGGATCTCTATAAGCTGGATGCCAGCCTGCTCTATGTAATAAATGCCAGGAGAGCCAGAGCTACATAGTGAGACCCTATCTCTGAAAAAAAATTAAGTTAATCAGTTAAAAGTTTCCTCTTTCCAGATGTACTAAACTCATGTCAAGTTGAAGAAAAAAAACTATCTAGGATACACAGCAGGCACTCTTCCTCACTGAGCTGTCTCCCCAGTCCTGTGCTGTGAATTTAGTGTGCCTACTATACATACAAAGTTTCCTGTTCTTGTAGAAACACATTGGTTTGCTATATAAACAAAAACTTTTCTTGGTTTTCTACCATCTTCTCTTACTATGTAAGTCTAAAATTAGTGTATCTTTGGACTTTACTGTGTTAAATAATTACATAAGTATGGAATTTTGTTTTCATTTTAATGAACAATGAGGTTATATATTCATCAAAGGGTCATTTAAAAATACATTTATTTACGATTATTTATCAGCAAATGTTCTATTTGTATACCTATTTTATACGCCCATATACCCAAAGCTAGAAGGATCAAGTTTAAGACATTCTTTCCCTCAATTTCTCTTTAACAGTGGCCTGCTTCTGGAGGCCTCACCCCCTGAGGAGCTATTGGTAGCTGATGGCTACAGAGAGAAGGCTGTTCATTGTCTTAAGGACTGTAGCCCTGGGTGGTTGCCCATGCCCCAACAGATGACCCCACATCTATGAGCATATAGATAGAACCAATGAACTTGGTGAGATAGGATAAGGAGGAGAGCATGAGGCTTGGAGGGTGACATATTAGGGTTCAGGGGAGTTGGAGGAAGGGAATGGAGAGGATGTGATCAAATACATTGTACACATCTATGAAGTCCACAAAGAAATACAAAAACTATGCACATTGCCAAACTACCTTGTCTCCCTGTGTTCATGACACTGCTTGATTTGGTCTCTTTTTGCATATCTGTTCTCTACCTCTCTGGAATATAAGCCAATAGTAGTAGGATTATTTCTTGCTTATTTCTTTTCCCTCAGTACCTGGCATGCCAGACTATTCATGAATATTAATAATTAATTAATCATTCATTCAAAACTGAGTCTAAAAATATCACTCAGTGTCAGGCAGGAGATTGGTAAAGTTTTCAATGAGAAGTTGATAGTCTGCAATGAAATTAAACATCTTTTGTGAATTACTTTTGTGCTAGGAAGTGACACATTCACCTCTTAAATATTAAATTAGAATGCATGAAAGCACAGTTACAGAAATTAAAATATAAAATTGGGGAAATGTTTAATTAAAAAACACTTATGTGATTGATTGAAAACCAGCAATTTCCCAAACACACAAAAGGACTAAACTATTTAGAGTAAGCCCAGCATCACGATTGACCTTGCTGCATGACCTTGAGAGTATTATTTCACATTCAGAGCATGAAGCTAATGCAAGCACCCAGCCCACTTTAAATGTAAACATTAAGAGAGATGGGAAATGGCTCAGTCAGGAAAGTGCTTGTCACATAAGCATGAATTGAGTTTAGTCCCCTGAACCCATGTAAAGGTTCAGCATCCTGAGCTTAGAATCCCGGTGCTGGAGAGGCAGAGACAGCAGGATCCCTGGCCAACCAACCTCCTGGCTTGCTGGTCAACCCGTTGAGCCAGCCAGTGAATTCCAGATTCAGGGAGTTAGTGGGAGCTGGAGTTAAGAGCTCTTGCTTCCAGAAGAACTGAGCTCCATTTCCAGCACTCATTTGACTCTAGCTCTAGGTAATCAGATGCACTCTTCTGACCTCTATCAGCATCACACTCACATGCACAAACCCACACACAGACATCCATGCATGTAGGTAAAGAAAATAAAAATACAACTCTATAAATAAATAAGCAAATAAATAAATACATAGAGAATGATAGAGGAAGACAATCTTCCTCGACCTCTGACCTCCAAATGCACACACACACACACACACACACACACACACACACACACACAAAACATAGAAGAAGTAATACTTACTGAAGATTTAGCCCCATGAAAAGTAGCCATCTTGTCATTAGTTAAAGTTAGGACAATATATATATACACATAACACATAATTTTGGGGGGGAGGGGGCTCGAGACAGGGTTTCTCTGGGTAGCCCTGGCTGTCCTGGAACTCACTCTGTAGACCAGGCTGGCCTTGAACTCAGAAATCCGCCTGCCTCTGCCTCCCAAGTGCTGGGATTAAAGGCATGTACCACCACCACCCTGCCACATAACATCTTAAATGATAATTTTAGAGAAATGAGGCTATTAGAAAAACTTTAGTAATCACTTAAAACAAAAGTTTACATGTGTATTATGTCCAGAGTATGTACAAACTTACCATTCAATTCCTTTAATAAAAGTCTATTGGATACTAGGCACCAGGCAACTGCCAGTCTCAGAAAGGTCGTTACAGTCTCTGCTCTTAAGAAAACAAGCTCTCGGTAACGGTCATCAAGAAAAGGTCATCTTAAGGCAATGCCATCTTTACAGGACTAGAGAAAAAGTCAAGAGGCTTCCAAGGGAGCCAATTACAGATGACTAGCAGAAATAATTCTCTCGATGAGTGCACTTTAACTACACTGACCAACCATAGAGAGTTGGCTAAATCCATTCTCCTAAAACACAGGACTTTCAGAAAAGATCCCATTTCCCATCCCCTCATGCATGCACCAAGTCAGCTAAGTTCTAGTCATCCTGAGAGCAAGTGATGTAAGCAACATCCAAGAAGTGCACGCCTCAGTGGAAAGTGTGTTCCCTTCCTTTCGGCCTTTCCTCCCTTGCCAGTGGCTGGACTGTAGATGAAGCTCTGTGTGATCTCAGATCACATGAAAAAGAGAGGCTTCCTCAGAATGGCAGAGCAACAATGTGGGAGGAGCCTGGCAGGCTAACAGACATCCACAACAGAGATATCAACTTTTATATGAGACATAAATAAACCTCCATTTGGGTTTAGCTTGGTCTTACTTCTTTTACTTTTTGTTTGTTTGTTTGTTTGTTTGTTTCTGAAGAGAGACTATGGGAGCTACAAAGATGGCACAGTGGTTAAGCTACAGAGATGGCACAGTGGTTAAGAGTACTTCTGGTCTTCCAGAGGACCCAAGTTGAATTCCCAGTATCCACATCACAACCATCTGTAACTCTAGTACCAAGGGATCTGAAGCCCTCTTCTGGCTTCCACGGGCCACTACACATGCTTGTGGTGCAGAGACATGCAGGCAGGCAAAACACCCACACGTAAAAAAAAAAAATTAAGGATTACGGCAATCAAGTTTGCCCATGGCCATGTCACTAAGACATTTCTAAATTGCTAATTAATTAAGATGGCCTAGACTATTACGGGTGGTGCCACTCACTCCTAAGCAGGTAGTCCTGGGTTAAATAAGAAAGCAAGCTGAGTGAGTCAGAAGGATCAAGCCAGTCAGCAATATTCCTCTGTGGGTCTGCTCCAGGTTACTGCTCCTGCCCCGGCCTCCCTCAATTATAGACTGTAACCTATAAGATAAAACAATCTCTTTCCTTCATAAGTTGTATTTGCCGGTATTTTATCTCATCAGTGGGCAAAGTAGTTATCTAACACAGGTTTCTCCTGGCTGAGTGAGAGCGTGCGGCAGTGCACTGTAGTGCTCCCTGGTGTAGGAGTCAGCAGTGCCTTTCACAGTCTCGATTCCCTTCTTCACTGTTCACTCGGCTCACCCAAGGGGGTTTCCAAGTAGTCAAGGGTTCTGAGAGAGAGGTGAATTCCTCCAGCCTCCTGGTTTCTGGGCATAAAGAAACCCTCCCCCTCCTGAAGGCAGAAAAGGCCAGGGCTTCTGATTCTAACTTGGAGACTTTGACAACTCTTAGTTTGAATCTAAAATTTCCCTTGCAGGTTCGTGTTTTGAATACCTCCTCCCCAGCTGATGGCACTATTTTAGGGAGCTGTGAAGACTTAATGGGGTCAGGCCTGACTGATAGAAGCCAGTCGCTAGATGTGAGCCTGTGGAGGTTCTAATACAGCCCCTACTTCCGGGCTATGCTTCCTACTCCACCAGGATTAGAAGGAGCCACCACAATGTCCTCCTCACCATGATACAATGAGACCTTCTGAAACCATGAGCCAAAACCAACCTTTCCCCACTAAGTTAATTCTGTCAGGTACTTGGTCATCGTGACCTGAAATAGTAAGCGACATGGTAATCATGTTGTGTTAGCGCCATGCTCTCTCCGTAACCAAGACCACAGTGGGCAGCTGAGAGTGGGGGATCAGAGACTCCGGGCTTGTGACAACAGCCTCTTCTTCCAGGAGAGCCCCTGGATGACCCATCATTCGCCGCTTTGGTGGTGTTCAGCAGGAGGTTAAGAGGGAGGATTTTGCATCCCAAATCTTGACCTGCCTAACATCCACCATACATGGTTCAGAGATTCACGAAGGTGTGAGAAGAGGTGGTCAAATTCTCTAAGGAAGGATTCTTTTAAGATGCTAGAAATGCCTGATGGCTTTGATTCATAAGTAAACTTTGTGAAATACGTTGCCACCCAAGCCCCAAAGTCCTAAAAAGGTGAACTTGCACTAAGTGAGTGGGTCATGTGAGTGAGTGGTCAAGGGAGTCTCCTGGGAAGAGGATATGACATGAACTCCTGAGGAAGGGTCCACAGTGCTCCAGGGTTCTGCAAAGCTGGTGTGTACGGAGAAAGCTGTGGTGGTCCCTCACAGGTGGCCTAGAAAGGAATATTATATCCTTTCCAAGCTGAGTGGCTGAGAATCTGCTGGAACAGGAACTAGACAGACTCTGTCAGGCCATCTTTAAAACAAACGCTTCCCACTTGTTCACTGAAAAGGATTAGTGGGTTTATTTATGTTGGGTTTAGGGACCTTGATGGATGGGAACATTGAGCGAAGGTTATAGCAGTGAGTTAGAAGATGCCTTCAATTTTTCCCAGGCTTGAGGGTAAGTGAAATAGAACTGTCAAATGGAGAAAACGTGGGGGTAATCACCTGCTATGGTTTCATGCTCAAGGCCCTATTTCAATTTACATTGTGCCAATTGCTGTTTTAATGGGAAGCCCACACGATCTCATTTTATCAAACCAATTTGTAAGTGCCAAAGACCTACTTTAACATTCACTTTAATTTATTATTTATTATGTCAGAGACTCGCTGCCCAATACAGAATACTTGACAGTAATGAGGTCTGGGAATGGAAGTTCTGGGCAAAGCTACAGTTAAATTGAAACACATCTTCCTTTCTGTTTCATTTTTACTTGCCTTTTTATGATTATAAAGTTGGGTGGCAGAGATAGCTCAGTCAGTAGAGTGCTTGCCTGACAAGCATGAGGACCTGAGCTAGCTCCCAGAAAGCCAGGCATGGTGGCACAGTCTTGTAATCTCTGTGTTGGGGATGCAGAAAGAGCCAGTTCCCTGGCCAGCAGACCTAGCCTACTTGGTCTCATTCCTAGGACAGGAAGAGACCTTGTCTCATTAAAAAACAAAAAAATAGGTGGGTATCTCCTAAGGGATAACATTCAAAGTTGACATGCTGGTTCATTTTTCTGTCAATGAGACACAAGGTTGGGTCATCTGGGAAGAAGTAACCTCAACCGAGAAAACACCTCCATGGCATTGGTCTGTAGGCAAGTCTGCAGGCATTTTCTTGATTAATGATCGCTGTAAGTGAATCCTGCCCACTCTGTGGGTGGTACCACTTGTGGGCAGGTGACGCTGGGTTGTATAGAAAAACAAACTGAGCAAATCACAAAGAGCAAGCCAGTTAAGTAGTATGTCTCCGTGGTCTGTTTCAGTTCCTGCCTCCAGGTTCCTGCCCCGCTTGAGTTCTTGGCTTGGCTTCCCTCCATGATGATCAGGACATGCAAGCCGAATAAACCCTTTCCGCTCCCGCTCCAAGTTACTTTTGGTCATGATGTTTTATTGCAGCAACAAAAAAATGTTACTGACAAAGTAGGAGAGTTGTCTTCTGACCTCCACATGCTTGTGCTCTCTCTCTCTCTCTCTCTCTCTCTCTCTCTCTCTCTCTCTCTCTCTCACACACACACACACACACACACATATGAGCATATACACAGAGAGACACATATTAATAAAAGTAAAATAAATATTTTATAAGAAACTAAAATAATATATTTGCTGATTAGTTTTTCATCAATTTGACATGAATTAGAGTCCTCTGGGAAAAGAGATTCTAATTCATTATTGATGAGTAATTGATATGGGAGGGCCCATTCCACAATGAGTGGTAGTACTTCTGAACAGGTGTTCTTGGGAGGTATAAGAAAGATAGATGAGGCTGGGTGGTGGTGACACACACCTTTAATCCCAGCACTTGGGAGGCAGAGGCAGGAAGATTTCTGAGTTTGAGGCCAGCCTGGTCTACAGAGTGAGTCCCAGGACAGCCAGGGCTATACAGAGAAACCCTGTCTCAGAAAAGAAAGACAGACAGACAGGAAGGAAGGAAGGAAGGAAGGAAGGAAGGAAGGAAGGAAGGAAGGAAGGTAGATGAACATAAGCCTAGCAAAAAGCTAGTAAGCAGTGTTTCTCTGTGGTCTCTGCTTCAGTTCCTGCCTTCACTTCCCTCAGTGATGGAGTGTAACCTGAGAATTCCTAGATGAGATAAAACTCTTTCCTTCTCAAATTGTTTTTAGTCGTGGGGTTTATCCTAGCAATAGAAAGCAAACTAAGACAATGTACATCACAGCTATTATTCTCCTCCTCTTTTGCCATTTTTGGCAAAGCCCTGTGATACATCTCAAAAACAAAACAGATATCTGCACATCCAAGCTTCTCTTGTAGCTACAGAGCTCTAATTCTGTATCATCAACGACAATTAAAGAGGATGGTCTACCACAACAAGAGTTTTCCTCGATGATCAATATAGAGGGACACAAAGTGTTGCCCTGGCCAGGCACTCAGATGCACTGTTATGCTCTCGATCACAGATGCCCCAACAGCCCATATTGAAAAAGTGGCTGCATCTGATAGGCATTGAAACAACATTAGATCATCAGAACTCTGACCTAGTCAAGGGACTGATCCATTGATAAATTCAAAACTTAATGGACTGTTTGGAGATGGAGCCTAGTTGAAGGAGGTGGGCCACTGCAGTAATGCACTAGAAAGGCGTATCTCACCCCCAGTTCTTGTTGTCCCCCTGTTTGCCAGTCTCCGTGTAGTAAGCTGACTACCATGATGCTCTGCCTACCACAGGCCCAAAGCAACAGGGCCAGGCAGCTATGGATGGAAACATTCAAGACTGTCAGCCAAAGTATGTCTTCCCTCCTTTTAACTGATGCTCTTGAGTATTTTATCGTGGCAACAAAAAAAAATGACCAATCTACACATGTTTTCAGTGCTCTATGTGTATGTGATATTGAGAGTGGCAGGCGCTTTTAGAGACCAGGGACACAGCAAACCTGGGAATCAAAGATTGACATGTTGGGAGATGGGAGATTAGAGTTTCTCTGGACCCTAAAAATACTTTTTTTGAGTCACTCAATAACTTTTGGTCTGCCTACCATCAGAGACAGCTTACAGGATGAGATAAGAGTCTTAATGTTTTTAAGCCACTACTTGTGGCTTATTTATAGGGGGGTAACAAAACAAAACAAAACAAAACAAAAACCCTTGTATGGTTCTTTACTGAGTTTACCTAAGCAGTATGCAACCTTCCCTTTCTAGTAACAGCTCTGTGACATGGCCTTAAAGAGCTAACATAGAAATTGCATTTAAAAGTTCAAGTAGGATTGACTGCAGTCCTCAAGTCTGCAGAGAACATCAGACCAGGATTAACCAATCAAAGTGTTCCCCTTACTGTAGCACAGTAGGTAGGCAGCCAAGTGAGGCTCAGTTCTGGGACTTCAGGCAGAACCAGTGGGAATGGAGAGATTCCATTCACTGAGATTGCTGCTTCAGAAAGGAGGCCAGCACACGCTCTCGTCAGAGCTGAGAAATGAGAAGGCTCATTTCTGATGTCATCAAGGTTTTAGGACACTCCTTTGCCTGGGCCACCTTTGGACTTACCTTCCAGTTTTCGAAACCAATAAATTTCTATTTTCATAGGCCAGTTAAGAGCTGAAGGAGTTCTAATTGATCCAGGCCAGAGTCCAACCTTCCAGATGAGAATGAGGGCCTTGGCTGAGATAAAGCAGGGCTGAGGGAAGACAGCACAGCATTCCTGCAGGGCACTGACCCTCTCCCACAAAGGCATGCTCGGGTACACATGGTCCAGCAGGTAAATAAAAAGACTTAGGTTCAAATAGGCTTCGTAGGCTTAAATGGCTAATCTTGACTGGTGAGACTTAGAATCAGTGTGGAAACAAACTTCTGGACGTGTGTGTCAGTGATTATCTAGATCAGGTTAACTGAACTGGGAAGGCCCACCCTGAATGTTGACATTATTCCATGGGCAGGGTCTCTGGGCTGAATAAAATAATTGAGAACAAGCTGAACACAAGTATAGTGTGAGCAGCTGCCTCGGGCCCCTACTATGATGGATTGTGCCCTCAAGCTGTGAGCCACAGTAAACTCTTCTTTCCTTATGCAGCTTGCAGATGTGAAACTCAAGGTACCTTAACTAAACCATGCTAAGTTTACAGTCTCTACTGTGAGCAAGACTGTTGCCTCTGAAGAATTGTCTTAGTTAGGGTTTTACTGCTGTGAACAGACACCACGACCAAAGCAACTCTTGTAAGCACATCATTTAATAGGGGTTGGCTTACAAGTTCAGAGGTTCGATCCACTATTCTCAAGGCAAAAGCACGGCAGTGTCCAGGCAGGCGTGACACAGGCAGAGCTGAGAGTTCTACATCCTCATCTGAAGGCTGCTAGCAGAAGCAGCTAAGATAAGGGTCTTAAAGCCCATGCTCACAGTGACACACATACTCCAACAGGGCCACACCTACTCCAACAGGGCCACACCTTCTAATAGTGCCACTCCCTGGGCCAAGCATATATAAATCATTAACAAGAATCAATGTGCTATACAGAGAAACCCTGTCTCGAAAAAACAAAACAAAAAACAAAAAACAAAACAAACGAAAAAGAATCAATGCAGGCCTATAATTCAAAACTAAGGAAGTTGAAGCAAGAGGATTGAGAGTTTGAGGCCAACTTGGACCACCAAGAGAGGCCTAGTCTCAAAAAGATCCAAATAATAAATAAATAAAGTAAGTAAGTGAGTCTGGAGTAGGTCAAAGTACTGAATGTGGGAGGATGAGACCCAGTCACTGGCATCATTGTAAGAATCCCGTGTGTCCATAAAACCATCATTTATGAGGCCAGGGACAGGAGCATCGCTGAGGCTTGTTGGCTGCCAATCTAGCTACAGATGCAGAGAGACTCTGTCTCTAGAGAATAAGCAAAGTCAGGGTGGTGATGGCGCATGCCTTTAATCCCAGCACTCAGAAGGCACAGGCGGCAGATCTCTGTGAGTTTGAGGCCAGGCTAGTTCCAGAACAGACAGGGCTACACAGAGAAACTCTGTCTTGAAAAAACAGAGAGAGAGAGAGAGAGAGAGAGAGAATAAGTAGAAAGTTCATATGGCCTGTATTCATGTGTTTGTATAACTAACATATACACCAAATAAACATGGAAATAAAATGAAATCAAGGTATTTTATCAGTGTCCTTTGGCCAGGACTCAAGAGAGCATCAAGCCTCCTTTTATTTGAGAGGCAAAGTCAGAATTCTTGTCCTCAGGGTCAAAGTCAGCAGGGTATCTACCAGGCACCACTGTCTGGTTCTCCAGGATTCCCCCACACACCATTGGGTTTCAGATGTCTAAGCAAAGAATAAGGCTTTCTCGTGGGCAAGGCTGTTGCCTCTAAATAATCAATGCAGGCCTGTGATCCAACACTAAGATAGTTGAGGCAGTGCGGCTGAGGATCTCCTCTTCAGGATAAGGAAACAGGTTCTTCTAACAAGTCCAGAGCAGCC
>JADRCD010226276.1:0-11646 GCA_019843815.1 Montemys delectorum
TTATCTTTGATTGGAAAATAAACAGTATGTGATTAATAATAAAACTTTTTTTCATTTTGAACTAGTATTTATTTAAATTACCACATTAGAAATTATTACTCTAGAATAAAAATTATATAATGACCAATAAACTTGTGATGTTAAGATAAAAATAAAAATTACCAAAGCAAAGAAAATAATGATATGTTGCCTACTTTTATTGGTTTAAAGAATTGTGGTAAAATACTGTTTTCTTAGTACAAATTAAATGATATAAAGTACTGTAGTATTCAGTAAAGTAAAAAGAAATATTATGGCAATAATTCTAATACTAGACTATTAATTTTATTTCATAGTTTTCATTTGCTACTTAATTAGATAAAACAAATTGGATAATTATAAACAAGACAAATAATTGTGAAGATGAAAAATACTATTTTTGTCCACTGTATGGTTTTAGCCCAGGGACCCAACCACCAATCAAGGACTATACATGGTGGGATTGAATGTTCTGGCAGCAGGTGTATAGTAGAGGTTTGCAAATTCGATCATCAATAGGAGGAAAGGACCTCGGCCTTGTGAAGGTTTTGTTCCCCAGTGTAGGGGAATGCCAGGGTCAATAAGTTGGAGATGGTGGGGTGGCAGGCATGGGGAGGGGGGAGGCAAAAGGGGTTTGTTCTTGTTGGTTTTGTTTGTTTGTTTGTTTGTTTTTTGGAGGGGAACCTAGGAAAGGGAAAATTTACATGTAAATAAAGAAAATATCTAAAAAAAATAAAAAAATAAAAAAAAAGTGTATGGGCAGTGTAAAAAAAATACTATTTTATTTAAGATTTATTTATTTATATGTAAGTACACTGTAGCTGTCTTCAGACACCCCAGATGAGGGCATCAGATCTCATTACAGATGGTTGTGAGCTACCATGTGGTTGCTGGGATTTGAACTCGGGACCTTCAGAAGAGCAGTCAGTGTTCCTAACCACTGAGCCAGCTCTCTAGCTGGAAAAATACTATTAAGGGAATGGCTCAGCAATAAAGAAACTTAGTAATCTTGAAGAGGACTTGGGTTTAGTTCCCACCACGCACATCACACAGCTCAAAAACAACTAGAAATCAGGTTGTACAGGATTTGATGCCCTTGCCAGTCTCTGTGGGCAATTTTATGCACTTTGTACACATACAGACATGCAAGCATGAACACATACACATAAAAAAATCATTGAGATGTACTGTTAAGATAGACAATATTCATTTATTTTTACATAATCATTCATAAATGAAAATATTGAGAAATACAGAATATTAAAACAAAAACAATTACTAAGATTTCATTTTAAATTAATAAAATTCTATAACATATTTGAATCATATTATTATTATTAAATTATTTTAAAGCTAGAGCAGATTAAAAAAAAATATACTGAACTGGTAAGTGGAACCAAAACTCTACAGCTCTATGGGTCCAAGAGAATACTATCATTTACATAATATGGGGTTTACTCAATGCAAGGATCATATTAATCTCAGAGAATATGATGGAAAATAAGGGAAGGGAAGACAAAATAGAAAAACAGAAAAGAAAACCATCTCTAAAATAGATTATGCATTGCCATGGGAATTTCAATTACTGGTAAACTGTCTTGCATAATAGCATTGGAATCAATAAATCTGAATTCATAGTCTTGGAAGGAATATTGGATGATTTTCAAACATTACTTTTTCTAAAACAGAAGAAACAATGTAAAATCGTGCCTATTAAGAACCCTATCAAACAAATTATCTTGCTGTAAAATGCCCAAAATATGGAAAACTGTGACATTTGTAATATATTCAGTTAATCCAAAAGTGTACAATATTATTTATTATACGTAAGTAATATAATACAGACTTCATTGCATTTACTTTTCCATTTTTTCAGAAAGATCTTCATGTATGTTATGAAAATCAACAGAACTCTGTATTAATTACTTTTTGTTAAATATTACAATGAAAATATAAAATATGAAGAACTTACATTTGCTCTGTAAACAAAAACACTTGTAAGCATGACATGCTTGCATTGAATGATGTACAGACTATATATTCTGCTTTTACATAGGATGCTCAAAGTAAACATAATTCTTATATGTAGTCTTGCAGAGAGCATGGTGTTATATTACTTTCATTTGCCAGATACTACTATAACAGACAATTGCCCAAATTAGCCTGAATTATATATTCATAGTACAAATGCAATTCTAACTCTCTAAGAAATTATTATTCAAGCTCCTTCCTGTATCACTATCAATATTGGTCATTATCTTAAATAAACGTGGACACATTATATATTTTATAAAACACTACAAATTGTCTTAATGTTGAAATGTAATCACTAAGCCTCATTGTGATAAATTTGGTCAAGTTTGTGAGCATTGGTCATACGTCACATACATAATTGAACAGCATAAATGTGTATTTCCGTTTTTCTTTATTTATACACAAAACAAATAATGGAGTTATATCACTTGCAAATAATGAATCATACCAGAGAACATAATGGTAGTAGTACAAGTTAAATTTAGAAAATCAAAGAACACATTATTTTATTCCCATGTACAATGTAGATTTTTAAAAGACAAGAAAGAATTGAAGAATAATATTTGGAAGAGAAGTATATGAATGAATAGGGGAGGAGACTAGAGATGAAGGCTCAGTATGATTGAAGAACAACATGCTTGTATGACCACATTATAATAAAATTAAATAAACAGTAATATATATCTAAATAAAAATTCCAAAAGTTTAGTAAAACTTAAATGCTTGAAGTAAAATATATAAAAGTTGTGGGAATAAAATGGTGTATGAGATTTCTGTTTACGAAAAGACAATGCAAAAATCTAATTTAAAAAGTCTATTAAGAGTAAAGAAGCTCTTATGCAACTAAATTTGTAACAAAGAAAAACATTTATATGTTATACACATAATTTATATATTTAAATACATATGACAATGTGTATTTAAATTTTGTAGGATCATTAAGATTCATGAATGTTTCAATGAAATTCTTATTATTTTAATACCAGTGGAATTCTTTTATATTACTTAATATAAATATCAACTTGATTATGATGTGATTTTGTAAAATGATCTATTTAGATTTAGTCAAAATTTGGTCTTCATAGGATAACAATTTCAGCCATTAAGTTAAACTTTTATTAAAAATTAATAGTTCACTTAAAATGATATACCTGGTTATTTTTAAGTATTGCATAAACTATAATCAATTATACACTTGGCGATATTTTTCTTTGTTATAAATTTGAATGCATAAGAGCTTCTTTACATTACTCTTAATAGACTTAATCTTGGATTAATTCATTAAATTTTGTCCTCTTATTTATTATAGCAAATTTGTTGCTCCTTCATGATATATTTTTTATGCATAATTTTCATCCGATAGAGTTTTTTGGACCTGTTGTTTTTAAGAAAAATTCAAAATGTATATTAGTGATGAATGTGTATTAAACCTAAATAATTTTTCAAAGGGAAATGTTTCCTATTTGTTGAAAATTTTGCTATTATTAAAACTGAATTGATGAATCTGAAAATTCTAATGTTCTCCAAAGTAAAATTACAAATATGAAGATATACTGGGGCAAGTAAACTTTTCTTCATTCCCAGTCATCAAAAGTGCCAAGCCTTCATGATGTTTACAAATCTTAAAACTGCTGGACTGTGGAGTGACCACATCACATGAGTTTCTTAGAGCTGTTGACTTTATTAGAGATAGGGATTAAACAATAGAAGATCTGTTCTGGCTACTCTATGCTTGTGATTTCCCAGTTGTTCTTTTTTGCTCTTATGAATGCTTGGAGAGAACTGATCTCTAGGTGAAGCATTGTTAAAGTTGATATTTTGAAAAAATATCCAAGCTTCAAAAGGTTAACTTTTTTTTTTTTTTTTTTTTTTTTTGGTATTTTCAAGACAAGGTTTCTCTGTATAGCTCAGGCTGTCCTGGAACTCACTCTGTAGACCAGGCTGGTCTTGAACTCAGAAATCCACCTGCCTCTGCCTCCCAAGCGCTGGGATTAAAGGCGTGTGCCACCACTGCCCGGCTACTATTTTTTTTTTTTTTTTGAATTTCAAAAGGTTATATTTTGGAGTAGTAAAGCCATCTTCCTAGCTGATCAATACTCATTCAATAAATAATTGTATCTGAAAGAAGAATTGTGGTCAAATCCCTTACTCTTCCTTAAGTGATTAAAAAGTCAGTGTTACCCGTGAACAGTTAAGCAAGCAAGACTTCAATGTTTGAACAGACATAAAAGAGCAAAGCACACTCTACTAAAAATGGTAACCTAGACCAACTCTTGCTTGATTTGATCCTTTATGGTTTGCATACGTTCTTCCACTTTGCATATTCAAATGATTTTTTAAAGTCACTTAAAAGTTTCCATAAAGCAACGAAAGAAAAAATAAAAAGTAGCTAAAATAATTAATTCAATATTGGACTATCATATTTTAAAAATAATTTTAAGTAAAATTAAAAATTCAGACTTTAAATCAATCATTGTGAATTATAAAGCAGACCTTTTTGTTATTTATGTAAAATTTTCTCTTAGTTTGTAAAATAGATACTCAAATGAATAAAAAAAATTTTTTGAGAAAAAAATGATACAGCTTTTGCCACCAACAATACATGTGAATGAGTATGGTTTTGTGAGTACAAAGGGATTTTTTTTATTCATATTTTTGTCAGTAAAGGATAGAGAAGATGAAGATTCATTTCAAAATGGCGTGTTTAAAGTATCTGAAGAATTAGCTTCCTAGACTCAAAAAGCTAGAAACAGCCGATTGTATAAAAGTAAATCTTCATCTTTCTCACTTTAAATCAGCTTTTCCTAATTGTTTTTTTTTTTTTGACCATGTCAACAGGAAGACCCATGTATGCTAATCAGAGAACTATTCAAAAATAGCCAAAAATGTATATACAATCAAAACCATACATAACTGGAAAGTCCATAGTATTTAATGTAACCATACAAAACTAAATGTGTCCCAATCCATACGGTCTATACCAAAACATTCTTAATTTTCTAGAATTTATTGAAGCCCCTAAGGTTGCCTCTATATGCTATGGTATTTAGCTAATCACATTATCCTCAACCAACCCCTGGAATGTAAAAATCTCGGTGTTTCACATAAATGAGCATTCATTAGAATCTACATTGTAAAGTTTTACCGTAGAAAAGAGTCATTATATTAACAACTTCAGGAATCCCACATGCTTCTCTTAATTTTGAGAAGTCACTTTACATAAGGAACTTTTTTTGTATCATTATTACCTTTTAATGCTTGAAGGTGTTGAATTCCATAGCTCCAATACTTATTATTTAAGATTTGTAAACTCCATTGGACTTGCTGAGAATTTTAATACAAGTTCTTTGAAGATAAATTAACGTGATACATATTGATACTCATGTTGAAAAAATTGTGAGACATACTCTGTTATTCATAATAAAATAAATTTTATTACTTCATTCATATAATACATACATTACTTATGTTTTAAATCCAAAGTTTTTAGTTGAAAAACTTTTATAGACAACATATATATTTAGTGTTATTGACATATGTATATAAATAATACTGTTTATGAGTAGTTGACCAAAACTAGGTGCATGAGAAAATATTTTTCATTGAAATTAGAAATCAGGATATTTGGTATTAACGTATAATAAATATTTTCCTTATTTCAGCCTTTGCACCCCTGTGTGAGCAAGCAAACTATCAAGTCTTGTAAATTATAATTTTACCATAATCATATAAGAAACCCTATTCAAAAACCATGTAGGTAAGCCTTTGTTAAAAAAAGATTTATGCCGGGCGGTGGTGGCTCACGCCTTTAATCCCAGCACTTGGGAGGCAGAGGCAGGCGAATTTCTGAGTTTAAGGCCAGTCTGGTCTACAGAGTGAGTTCCGGAACAGCCAGGGCTATACAGAGAAATCCTGTCTCAAAAAATAAAATAAAATAAAATAAAATAAAATAAAATAAAATAAAATAAAAGATTTATTTATTTATTATATGTAAGTACACTGTAGCTGTCTTCAGACACTCCAGAAGAGGGCATCAGATCTCATTATGGATGGTTGTGAGCCATCATGTGGTTGCTGGGATTTGAACTGAAGTCTTTCGGAAGAGCAGTCGGTGCTCTTAACAGCTGAGCCATATCTCTACCCCCGTAGGCAAGTCTTTCCCAGAGTCTGACCAATAGAAATGATTAGAAGTAAAATTATTATTGTTGTTTGGCTACTATGATCCCATATGTTTTGTTACACATTGGGTTATCTGGAATCACAATAAATCTGAACCCAATGTGGGAAACCCACACACACACCTATATTATCATAACCACTCCCATTTCTTTGCTGTTTTAATATCTGAATAGTTGAAACTGATTAGAAGAAGTAGCATCATGAAAACAAATAACATGAAATGACGATGTAGATGCAAGGAAAGAACAAAACCTATTCATCAATGATAAGTATATCAGGTGGTGAAATTACTATGAGAACTATTATGTGCAGTTCTCAAGAAAATAAACAACATTATTTGTCTCTCCTCAGTATTCATACCACAGAGGTCATCATACCACAGAGGCACATGCACACCCATATGTATGGAGGAACGATTCGTATTAGCAAAAATATGCATGCAACATATAGATCTTCCAACTGTTGATGGACACAGAAAATGTATATGCAAAATGGAATTATAGGCAGCTATGTAACAAAAAGTAAATTTATGATGTGCAGAGGAAAATAGAATTGGAAGTCATTCAGTGAAACTAAATAATCCAGACTGAGAAAGATAAATATTGCCTTTCTCGCATACATATAACTTACATTTAAATTTGTATATAAATATATGCATATATACAGTGAGATATGTAGGTACAAAAGTAGACAGGACACTGTAAGCGAGAAGGTAGAACTCCTACGAGAGGAAAGAGATAATAAAAGAGAAACCACGGAACCTTTTGCAATGAAAGCAGATATGAACAATCTTTGAGGAGGGAGAGCAGAGGATGACAGTGAGTCAGAAGTACTGAGGAAGACAATGTCACAGTGAGGAGGGAAAGCATGTGGTGTGTCTGGGATCCTGCTTCTGGGGAGGCAGAGAAAGATAAGTTCCTGGGAGTGGATGGCCAAAGAGCCTAAGGCAAGTCTAGTGGGCTCCAGAGTGAGACCCTGTTTCAAATACAAGCTGGGTAGCTTCTTAGAAGTAATACTAATGTTGGCTTCACATGCATGTGAAGTTACAGACATGTTTACTAACCTATATACATGCATACATACATATATACATGCATATATATACACATTTATAAGTGTATATATATGCATATATAGATACATATATACTTATGCATATATATACACATATATATGTGTATATATATATATATACAAAATGTCACCATGAAACCAACTTTTTAATATCAGAAACATAATTTGTAGAAAGGAAAAATAACATGCACACAGTATAATCACACAATAAATCAAATAAAACATGTGTTGAAAAACTAAAATTATTGTTTGACATTGTTAATTGAGGTTGTAGGTCATAAGAAACATGAATATAATTTAGCAATATTTAGAATGACAAATAAAGCAATCATTCAGGCTTTGTCATTATTAAAGACATTCAAAGTATTATCATGAACAATTTCTGTCACTCTTTTTGATATTGGCAATACCAACATAAAAAATTAAATGTGCAAACAAGCATGTTTTATACATAAATTCTTAAATTAATACTATATTTTACATGTATGTTTTGAAGTTCTACTATTACACTTAATATTAATGTATATAATAAAACTTTCATGAAGGTAGTAATTTACCAAATGTATTACAATACGATACCATGACTTGCTTTTCATTAATTTACTTACTTATTTACTTTATATCCAGGTTGCAGGCCCCCTCCAGTCTCTCCTCCCTGTACCTCCCTCACAAGCCCCTCACCCCATTATCCTCTCCTTTTCTCCTCAGAGAATGGGAAGCTCCATTGAGTACCAACCCACCCTGGGACAGCAAGTCACAGCAAGACTAAGGGCATTCCCTACCACTAGGCTTCGCCAGGAAGTCCTGTTACAGGAAGGGGATCCAAGCAGCTCACAGATTCAGAGACGGCCCCTGTTCCATTTGTTAGGAGATCCATATGAAGATCATAGCATGAATTTTTGTGTGTGTCTTTCTACCCTCTTAATGAAATATTGCCTATCATATGTACCATAGAAATAATAATTACTTATTGACATCATTATCGTTATTTGGAACACAGAGGCTTCTGAAAATATTCACCAAAATAACCTATAATTAAAATGAATGTTTTTTCACCAAAAAGCTGGCTATGGAAAACACTTCTTCCTTTCACATGTGTGAGTATTAAAGCTGTAAATCTAAAATCACTTATAGAAATTTCTCCTCATTGTGGTTTCACTCATATGAGTATATATCTTGTTATGCTAAGAAGAGAAGATTTGGGCTGGAGAGATGGTTCATAGGATTAGAGTGTTGACTGTTCTTCCAGAGGTTCTGAGTTCAATTCTTAGCAACATCACAGAGGCTCATAGCCATCTATAATGAGATCTGGTGCCCTCTTCTGGTATGTAGACATACATGAAGGCAGAACACTGATTGCATAATAAATAAGTATGGAAATAAATAAATAGGAAGAGCAGATTCCACATACCATCATGAAAATTACTAGTGGAAACCAAACTTCTGCACATTTTACATTTTGGTTATTAGGATGTTAGCATGAAGAGGCAGATTCATTATAAAATTAGATGGCTTTGCTTTTGCCTTTGTGTTTAAGTTAGATACTATGATTTTCTTCTGTATCTTTCTAAAGCATTCTGTATGCTTGTAAAACATTACATGTATATATACACACAAAATATTAGTCATATATTATATAGACACATATGATATGAGATCTACACATATATTATGGTATAGACATATACTATATATTATAAAAGTTATCATGAAACATATTTTGGAACTTGTGGTTCTGAGTAGATTTTTGTGGGTCTGGACTTTGGACAATGAGGCTCTTCCAGATACTCAGAGCTCTTCCAAATCACTCCACTGTGGTAACTTTCCAAGATCATTTTAGATCTGCCAAGTTATTATGCTCTGATTTAATTTCTAAATACGTAGGATGGGCCATATTTTCTAGCTCTGTTATGGTTTCCAGTAACCTATGACTAGCTAGATATTCAGTCTGTGGTGCTATTTCCAAATACATTTAGGCATGCCAACATGGCATACTCTGATTTAATTCTCAAATAGTTAAGAATATGCCAGATTGTGGGAATGTAAATTGACTGCCAGAATACTGAATTTCTTAGGAGGGAAATAGCTCATAAGAGCAGATCACTTTCAGATTTATAGACTTACAGGGTAATTTATACACTTCTCTTTTCACTCCAAGGAACTCCTTGTTATAATTATTCTGACAACCATTTTATCAGTTTTAAAACTCAAGATTTCAATAATAGGAGGGCACAGTAGTGTAGCATAATTATTAAGAACAATTTGAATTCAAAAATTTCAAAATTAATTTATCACTTCCCTACCTCTTACCAAATTAGCTCCACTTTGCAACTCTCTTATTTAAATGGAAGCAATATAATGCTATTCATTCTCCAGTTGTGTCACCCACTATTCTTCCTTGCTCTGTATATATGGTAAAAAATTGGCAAATTCTTACAGATTCTGTTGTAATATTAAACATAGACTTGATGCTTGTGCTTCAATTTCTATGACAACCACAAATCACATTTGCATAAATTATTTTGAATTTTATACTAGCTTCTTAAAGGTCATGGAGATATTGGTTAGCCTGTCTAGATCAGCTAGGTTTCTATGGTTATAACCAAGATGTAAATTACTCTTCATTTCATTTCAAAGCCTTAGAAAGAACTATTAATTTGCACATGGTCTTAGAATACATGTATAGGGAACTACAGTATTGGCTCAGTGGTTAAGAACTTGTACAAACCTTGGTAACATTTTGATTCCCAATACCCAGTACATTACAACTGCCAGTGAGCACATGTATGTGCCTGACTACGTAGTCATACAAATAATACATACTTTTAAAATAAATATTTTAAGAGACATATACACAAAAATGTATATTTCTTAGGATTAACTCATAGACTGTGAAATAAAATTCCTAGTTCCCGGCAGGGTAAACTTCTTTCCAAGTTGGTGAGAAGATCAAAACAATACATGCTATTGCAACATTCTTCATTGTCTGCCAGTGTAGTATGAGCTAATTGCTGAAGAAGGTACACACTGGTGTAACAGAGCTTAGAGAACTCAAACTACTAAGACCTGAAAGCCCCCGTCCTAGTAGTTTGATCCCATACTGGATAATGATATGAAGGCTACAAGGTAAGAAAACAATACCAAAACTATTACCTATATGTAAAAAATTGTAATAACTAGCCCTGCAGAATGTATTCAGTCGTTCAATATTGACACCAATATCTTGTGCAGCAGATGCCTAATTGAACTAAAAGTCTTCTCCTTATTTTAGTGGATGAAAAAAAGGATTTAAAACTAATTGTGAATAATATGAAAAATATATTGCATTGTTAAGATATTTGCATTTAACTAAGAAGTTTGTTTCTGGTATGTCAAACAAACATTGTTTGATTAGTCTTAACATTTGAGTCTCACAAACTTTATTTTGTTTTTCATTCTCTGTGTTATAGTTGGCAAAGATATAAATAATTAATATCATTATTTTGTTAAGTACTTATGCATTTTGAAATAAATTATATTTAACTTAAACTGGACATATTTACAAAGGAAAGTGTGAATGTAAATGTGCATTTATTTTTATTGTTGATTTTTAAGTAAGTTATAATTGCATTTATGAACTTTAATGTACTAATTAAAATACAGCTTATAATAAACTATTTTTAAGATGAATTTTCAAATGACTGTGTTTTTCTTTTTATTATATTTTGTTATACTTTATCTTATTTGAATGTATAATAAACCAGTTTCACTACTCTTTAATAGAATTTACATGTTTAAGTTTTATTATTTTTTATTTGACAGGTATTTCTGCAATCAGTGTTGTGAATTAAATATTTCTATTTACACTATTATGATCTGTGTGTTGGTGTCCCATACTGTTCATGTGTTGAAATCCTAAATGGAAAGTGGCAACATTAGAGGTGTTGTCATTCTAATCCTATGGTCTCAAGTGAAGCCACCATGATTGCAGTCATTTTATGTTTTATGTACTATGAGGATCTAGTTTGAAAGTCTTGCTAGTGAAAAAGGTACTCCTTTAAACACTGTAATGTGGAATGGATCTTGTACTTATAGCTGAAAAACTGAAAAATGTAGAATGTTTTGATTGTTCTCATATTGCAAATTACTCTTTTCTCATCTTACTATGTATCTTTAAATTTACAAGTAAGTAGAAAGATCATAATGAGGCAACCCAGATGCATAAAAAGTATATTTTTATGTATTCACATGTATGAGGAGGTTATACTTAAAGCTTAAGTAGACTTGACACTTCCTCCAACTACAGAGGTTGGGGAAAAAGTAAGAGACCTGGTTGGAGGAGAAAGAAGAGTTTCCCAAGAA
>JADRCD010226276.1:11746-24708 GCA_019843815.1 Montemys delectorum
GAGAGAGAGAGAGAGAGAGAGAGAGAGAGAGAGAGAGAGAGAGACTGTCACACATACACACGGTGGGGGGGAGATGGAATCACCAAACAACTGAGAGCCCACTCCCCAACTCAACATCTCCAGCAGGACTGATGCACATGTGCACTCATAGAGACAGTTGCAGCCTCTCTGCATAGGATTTATACAGAATGCATCTTGCATTCTCTATAGAGATTATATTGGATTCTATGCTGGATGGATCCCAGTTTCCCCTCTGAAAAAAAAAAAAAAAAAAAGCTCTATTCCTCCCCCCCCCCCCCTGCTCACCACCCCACCCTCTTCTGCTTCCTGGCCCTGGCATTCTTCTACACTGGGGCATAGAGCCTTCACAGGACCAAGGGCTTCTCCTCCTAGTCATCCTCTGCTACATATGCAGCTGAAGTTATGAGTCCCACCATGGGTACTGTTTGGTTGGTGGTTTAGTCCCTGGAAGTTCTGAGGGTACTGGTTAGTTCATATTGTTCTTCTTCCTATGGGGCTGCAAACCTTTTCAGCTTCTTGGATCCTTTCTCTAGCTCGTTCATTTGGGGACCCTGTGCTCAGTCAATGGAGACAGCTATATCAGGCTGCAAAAGATGATACATAAGCCACTTTCTTTTCACTCTAACTTTTATCTTCCATTTGATACTTTAATTTAGAAAGCATCAATGAGCTAGTGAGATGGAGCAGTCAAGAAGAATACTAGCTACTCTTGCAAAGGTTCTGAGTTCAATTTCTAGCAATCACATGGTAGCTCACAATAATCTATAAAATGGGATCTAATGCTCTCTCTTGGCATGCAGGTACATGCAGACAGAATGTGCATATTTTAAGTAAAAGGAATAAATAAATTTAAAAAAGAAAACATTAATGAATTGACACATTTAGTATAAATACTATTATTATATTTGAAAATACTTTTCTTTTGTGCTTGTTGAGTTGCTGGCTATTTGTATGGAATTTGAGTTTATGGGCATGTTAACGAATGCTGGTGTGTATCTATCTGCAGTAAAGGTGATGTCAAGTAGAGAAGATACTCTAAGGATTTTTGAATGAGCAATAAAGGAATTTTTATATACTAATTATAGGAACTTGCTACATAAATGGAAATAGAATGTACTAGTTTTTAGTGTGAAAATGAGATCCATGGTTTTACTTATGATACACTAAGGGAATGAATATTGGATTGTGTTCATAACAAAGTGTTCTTCTGGGATATTTGAGTTTCATGTGTATATAAAATGTCCAAGATCTGAGTCCAGCAAGTATCTTTAATCAATCAAGTTAGAAACATATATCATGAGAGAAATTAGCATTGCCACAGAACATGGAGTCTTAAAAATGAACAAGTGTCTGAGGAATAAGATGTAGGAGGAATGAGTTCTACCTTGACTGGTAGCCCATAGTGGCCTAGGCATGCACAACAGCTACTTCTGCATTTCACATCTCTGAAATCTGCCTGAAGCCTGGAGACAAATGACAACAGAACATGTTGCTGGAACAACTATTCAGATGGTACCAACTACAGGGAGTGAGATGTTGTAGACCAATGGGGCACTGGTGGAGGGTATAAAGGCACATCCCAATTCCACAATATATGAGTCTGTTTCTGCTTATCAAGTGATTCCTGTAGTCTGTGTCATTGATCCCACACCTTCTTACCTGCTACCTCTAAGGACCATCTTAAGGAGATGAGGGCTAGGGAAACAAAAGATACACAAGATAAGCAGCATATGCATCAGGATGACAGCTTACAGTCAATAACTAACATGTGTTGACAAGATGTAGTCACTTTGAAAGGAAAACAATCTTACATTTATTGGTGGATCCCCCAAACAATTAACTTTAAAAAGATAAATATTAGTGACCTGTGCCAAATGTCTAACAATATATTTTGAAGATAACGAAAGAGAGGGATTTTAATAGAATACTTAAATGTATTATATTTGAAAATGATATAGTTTTTCATTTTTGATGAGTTAGGAAAAATCAAATTTGAAGGAAATTGGAGGATTGTGTCATTAATTGAAATAGAATGAAGAGGCTTACCTTAGGCGAATTTTCCTTTCTTTGGATGGATCAATTATATGGCCCATAAGTAATGTGGTGATTTATGTATGTATTTCAATGATTAATGAGCTGGATAGTTTAGATTATAGGGTAAGGTTACTGAGTTGGTGTATTGATATTATGTCTTGTGTTCTGTGTAAAGGTTTCCTTTGTATTATTTAAGTGTTGATTTCTGTAGAGCAGATAGTTGAGAACAGGCCAGATTTTGGTATTGTTATTGTCATGATTGACTGTCACCTGCCTCAATGTTCTATAAATATCTTATCCATCACCTTCTTACTAGCTTAATTAAGACCTGAACAGCCCATAACAAAGCAGGAAGGGTATGTAGGACATTAAGCAGAGATAAGAACTCTGGGAAAGAATCAGGCTGAGGATTCACCAGGCAGAAATGGAGGGAGAAAGTGGTACAGGTACTGAGAAGAGATAACGAACTGCATTCCAGAAGAGTAGATTAGTATAAATGGGTTAATGTAAATTAATGAGCCAGCTGGGAACAGCCACTAAGGCAAAGCTTTTGTAGTTAACAAAAAGTCTCTGTAATTACTTAGGCAGCTGGTGGGTCAAGATGGTCCTGAAATACTGGTGGGCTCTTATGATAATTGGATCATAATATTAAGAAAGGATTAATGAAGTTTGTGAAAGACCTTGTTAGTTCCTAGAAATGTAGATAGATCTAAGCAAGTGAGCCTGCACCATACTTGGTCTCTCTTGTTATCTCAACATATCCTCAGTGTGAATCTCTGCTCTGTAGTACCTCTTGCTATGCAGGAGGTTTCAGCATGACTATGAGAAAACCAAATTCTTCTTTAAATATAACTAATCTTAGAGGCCATTAGGCCCTGTCTAAGTTAAAGTTTCCATGGCTGTGCATAGACACCCTGACAAGGCAACTTTTACAAGGACCATATTCAATAGGGGCTAGCTTACAGGTTCATAGGTTTGGTCTAATATCGTCAAGGCAGGAGCATGACAACATCCAGGCAGACATGTCCAGAAGGAGCTGAGAGTTCTGCATCTTGACTGCAACCAGAAGAAACTCACTCTTTTGCACTGGGCAGAGCATCAGAGCGCATCCCTGAAGTGATACGCTTGCTTCCATAAGGACACACCTCCTAATACTACCATTCCCTATCAGCCAAGCATATTCAAACTATTACATGCCCCTTTCCTCTATGATGAATGTTCGAAAGAGGGATAAAATGTGGAAGAGTAGAGTGTGCCCTGTGGAGAGAGGTGAAACTGGAGAGGTGATGGTGGTGACAGCTGTGAGATAACATTGAGACTGACAATGGAACGGGGCACTGCCTGGTAGCCCGTAGCGTCTGCAGGATGGGGTATAGCAGCCTGGATGGAGCTCATGCACATACAGTCTCAGCCCCTTTGCCCAACTCTACTACTGGACTGGCCTGACTGGGGACAGTGATGAAGGCTAAGAAAAGGAATGGTTCAAGTTTGGATTGGACCTCCTTCAGTGATAACCATGGTCTGTGAAGTAACTGAGACCCATGTGTCATTCAGTGGTCCTGATAAAGCCAGGGATGGTGGGTTTCAGTGGCATGCCACCTAATGCCATGTGGATTTCTCTGGCCTGTACTGCAGCCAGCAACCATGTGGATGTCCAAGGGACTTGTTGCTACCCGGAGACATAATTAAATGAGTGTCCTGCACTGATGCCTGAGCTCCTGTTGATGTCTGTGATTCAGGCTGCTTCTGAAGGCCTTGTCTGGATATGTGGTTCTACTACAGCCAAGACACATTTGTGATCTATGATGTTTCCAAAAATCACAAGAAAGTCCATGACCCCAGCTCCAGCTGACTAAAAGTAACAAGGAAGCTATTTTGCCAGTGATACCAATAACTCAGATGCATAATTGAGAAAGAAAGAAATGGGAAGCTTCTATGATATCGCCCCCTCCCAAACAAGCTCAAAAATGACAGCCTAAAAAGAACTCCTAATAAATGAGATAAGGATGCTGAAGTGTAGGTCCCCACAACTGACTGGTTCTGGCAGGGGTTTAGGTGGAGAAGGACTTAGTTTTCTTTAAGAGTAGGCCACTTGGAGTTTGACTGTGCTCAATTTAAGTATATGGACAACACAAATAAGAATTTTTTTGGAAGGACTGGGGAGTGATCCAGGTATATGATAAGAAATTCCCAGAGAATCAATGAAAATAATATTTTGGAAAAAATCTAAAAGAAAAGTCATTTGAGATAATTCCATAGGTAGCAAATAACTCCAAATGATGATACAAACACAATTCATACTGGAACTATTGATGAAGAGATACCTAAGTTCATTGTGATAGATAATATGATGGTTTGTGTTTGCTTGGTCCAGGGAATAGTAATATTAGGAGGTGTGTCCTTGTTAGAGTAGGTGTGGTCTCTCAGATTAGGTGTGTCACTATGGGCGTGGGCTCTAGAAACATGTCCTAGCTACCTAGAAGCCAGTTTTCTGCTAGCAGTCTTCAGATGAAGATGTAGAATTCTTAGCTCTGCTTGTACCATGTCTGCCTGAAAGCTGCCATGTTTCAGCCTTGATGATAATAGATTAAGCCTCTGAACCTATAACCCAGCCACAATTAAATGTTGTTCTTTATAAGACTTGCCTTGGCCACATTGTCTGTTCACAGCAGTAAAACCCGAAGGCAGGTAGGTAGGTAGCATATTGATTGAGAATGAACAAGTAAATATTTTCTACAATACTTGATTATTTAAAAGTCAAACTTTCATTATTTCACACTAACTCAGAGAATTAAATAATTTAACCTGCATTTATTGGGAGTTGTTTGGTGATTATTAACTGGTAAGATAAATAGAAGGGTTTTGTTATTGTTATTTGACACTATATAATCAAAGAATATCATGTAAGCAAATATAGAAGAAATACCCTGTAGAAATAGCAGTGGGCTTGTTGTTGGTTCTTGAGTTATCAGGAAAAGTTGTCCTACAAGAGTCATATTTGAGTCTTGACCTGGATAAAGTGAGGAAGTCAACCATGATAAAGTGTGGATTGAAATTTTCTTGTCAGAAGAAATGTTATATAAATGATGACAAAATATCTCTCATGGAAAAGTATCATGCTTGACAAATAACACAAAAACGAAAATCACTATTATAAAATGGAAGGCTGTCACAATTAAATTCTGCAACATATGGGAAACTAGCAAATATCTGAGACTATATAAACCTTCAGTAAATGATAACTGTGCATTGCTAATCTATCAACTACCACAGATGCTCCAATATGACTAGAAAGCTCCGGCAAATACAATAAAATGTGAGCTTTCTTTACATTTTGCTCATTCAGAAACTTTATGTTTCCTCTGAGAAAGAGTGTTATTGTGCCGAAAGAAAACTGTTTGAAATTAAAACCAAAGTTAGTTTATGAATAACAGTTATGTACATTGCTATGGATAATTTCTTTCTTGTAAAAAATATTGAACTCCAAAGTTACATATAGAAAAGTATAGTTACCTTTATTTTCTATAAAATGAGATGTCCTCATCACCTTTTTCCTTTTCGTTGTAGGTATTTCTACTGATATTGATTATATCTCTACACTGACTTTTGTTACCATCACTGTGTAAAATATACTGTGATATTTATGTCTTCAATGACTGTTTTTCAGTTTGTAATATATGAAGGAAGTTGTGTTAGGAGCAAAGGAAAGCTAATAATGATAAAGTGACTTATTTCATTGAAATCCTATCCAAACTTATCAGGGTATTAATTAATATATAACTAATTAGAGTCAGAATATTGTAATAATACTATAAGCAGTAACCAAAAAAATCATAGAATTTAAATTGTAAAAAAATTGCTATTTAAGATAAACAATTAACTAATGAAATTTTAATTTAAGATATAAGTTGTAAATAATAAATAGAGGAGCAAAATATCTGCTTATACTTAACACTGACAAAACAATATTTATATTGGACCAGGTGGAGAGATGCCTCAGTGTTTAGAATTCTTTCTGGAATTCTAAAAAGCTCTGTATTCAGCTCATAGCACTTATATCAGATGGCTGGCAATGATATGTAACTCCAGCTCCAGAAGATCTAATTCTCCTGATCTTTGTGTTTATCTTCATTCTAAAATTAAATATTTGAATTATAGATAAAAATTTTTAAAATAATTATAATGTATAATTATTATCAGATAAAATTCTAGACTGTACACTGTTACGTATACCAATGCTATTGGAAAATTGAATCAATATAAGTAGTATACACACACCTATTACTTTAAGTATTTATTACTCCAATAAAATGTTTCCTTTATCTAATCTCTTTCTATTTCTTATAATGTCTACCTATTGTAACAATCAATCTAAAATCTACTTCAATGAGTAGAATTTTCTTATTATCAATTATGGAATCATATACATGGATATGTCAATATTTGCTTACCATGTATTATAGAATATTTTGTTGTTAAATAGTTAACCAGTAAATTGGGTTAAGTCATAGGAGAATTTGAGCCATCCTGAATTTCAAAGCACCTCACAATGTGCCCAGTGTGGTAGACCATGGATTTAATCCTAGCACGTGTGAGAAAAAGACAAATGGAGTTCTATGAGCTCAAGGCCATCAAGTCTGTATTGCTTGTGTCTGGACAACCAGAGTTGCTCAGAAGAGAGACCCTATCTTAAAAAAGTGTAAAAAAGAAAGAAGAAAGGATAGACAGAAGGAAGGAAAGAATGAAAAAAGGAATGGAGGAAGACCTCACAATGAGTCTCAGCTGACAGTAGCCCTCAAAACTACAAGGTTGTTTCACAATTTATAAAATGATTTCAAATGTTAATCTCTGTGAGGCAAATCTGGAATGTAGTTTTGATTGAATTCATTTCTTTATGAATTCCAATGTTTGGTTAAATAAATCTCTAAATTGTGCTGTCTAGAAATGATGAGCTTTCTTTTAAGCTCCCCTAAAACTTGAAAAGTGCAGTAACTCTAGGGAGTTGCTTATGTTAATCTCTTAACTGAGAGTCTCCAATTCACTGGAATGGTAAACACATTAAATTATCATTTGTCATATGTTCTTTCTCCACAAAAAATATTTCAACATTTTCTCATTCTTATCTAGCGTAATGTCTAACTACATTATTCCCAGAAGAACCATCCAACCATTGATTTCATGGATATGATAGAATTTGTTGTGCAAAGTATGTCTGAACATTCTACTTCCATCTGCTTTAAATAACACACATTAAAAAGCATGTTTTTTTCTTGCTTGCTGTCAATGTTTCCCATTTGTAGTCATGTCCAATATCTGCATGCTCAGGGAATTCTTTATTTTCCCAGCTATACTATTTCTGCAGCCCAGTGCTACTCTGGCTGGAATGCAGACACACTTATAATCCTAGGAGACTGAGGCAACTAGATCTCTGAGTTCAAGGTCAACCTGGTACAAAGCAAGTTCCAGGTACAGAAAAGCTTAGGTACAGGTGTACACACCTTTAGTACCAGCACTCAGGAGTCAATAGGTATGAAGTGTAGTGGAGTGTGGCATATTGTGTTGGTTGATGGCAGTTCAGTTCACTGAGTTCAAAGGTAGTTTTTACTGTATAGTTTTTATAGAGACAGGCTGAAAAAAGAAGAAGCTACACACAGCTGAAAATAGAACGAGAAAGAGAATGAGAAAGAGCCAGAAGATTAAAACATATTGCAAAAGTAGTTTGAGGCCAGGTAGAACAATTTATTCAGAAGCCAAGAGAAATGAGTTTGAATCTGTTAGCTAGAAGAGGAGTTTGAGCTAGAAGAGCTGAATTGAACCATCTAGCTAGAGTTCAGAAAGAGCTACAAAGGGTGAGTTAATTCAGCAGTAAACTTCTGAGATGACAATTGCATTAGGTGAATAAAGTTACTTTTACTTGATATAGAGATAAGAAAGAATTTACTAACAAGTTATGCTAATGCAAGTTTATGTTTCCATTGAGCTTATTCAGTAGTAAGCCCAGGAGATGACATCAGGAGAATGAAAGTTACTTTTACATGGGCTGTTTTCAGAGGGGCAGGTGATTTGTTTTGTTTTGTTTCTCACTCTCACCAGTCACACATCTCATACATCAGTTGTTTAAGTAGGGAGTGATATCTAGAGCTGGCTGGGTTATGTGTCTTGGTCCCAGTTGGCTGTAGTACATGTAGTTTCATATATCACTTTCAAGTTGGATTGTTTGGACAAGTTCACAGGTATCTAGACAGCAAGACAAAGCATGGTGCATGGTGATATTTGAATCTCCTCATCCAGGCTCCATAACACTGTACTTTACAAGTGTTATGTTCAAGTGAAGGCCACCTTTACTAAGAACCATAAACGTGAAACTTTGAGAAAAGTATTTACAAAGGTAGGTAAGATTTCTGTGTGGTGTGTGTGTGTGTGTGTGTGTGTGTGTGTGTGTGTGTGTGTATGTATGTATGTGTGTTTGTGAGTATATCCTGGTTTCAGAGAACTAGTTATTGTACATCTAGGTAAGATAAACACAATACAGGGAACTTTATCCCCACAGTAGAGGCATGCTTTGACTTTGCATTCATTTAAATTTATGACATAAGGAACATATTCTTTACCCAATTAAATAATGGAAATGGTTTACTATTTATGTCTTAGAGAATAAAACAAAAATGCAAAAATAACAACAATAATAGCAACAAAAGTCTCTTACTTTTCTTGGTTACCTGTTGCCTGTAGAATTTTGAGAATGATGTAAATGATAAAGGCACTATATCTGCCAAAATGTTTACTAATTACCAGTATTATTTAGATGTCATCATAAGGGCCATCTATCTACTTCTTAGTACATTTCAGGATGATACGTTACTATGTTTACAATCTAGATTCATTTCCATAAGAAGATTAGGGTAATGGGAAGACAACAAACTTTAAGGTCAGACAGACTTTGATCTAAGATATAATATAACAAATTGTAGCTACATGTGATTTTGTAACACTATAATGATTACTTCCTGATTTCTTATGATTTTTCTCTTTATAAATTCAGTACAAGTGGTGATGTCAGTAACTTAGGAATGTTTTAAAGACTAGGAAAAATTGAGAAATATCTTGTGCACATAGTCTAATATTTCAGATAGTTTCTATGATTGTTAATTTTGAGACCATACAAACAATCCTGACTTCATTGGAACAGACACACGCAATATAGGAGTACATTAATACACAGTCTATCCAGCTAACTTTATTGTTTATCAGTAGTACAGTTCATTTCTCATATCTCTCAATTTTTCAAATCATTATTCTCATCCTTGAGATAAATCCTCTTTGCCACTTCTGTAAGGACAAATATGAGGTTCAATAATATTACTTATAGAACAATTGTGTGTGTTTTTTAAACATTGCATAAGTTTTATGAATTTCCATTGTAAGGAAGCTTTAGGAGTGAAAGGACGATTGTAATTGCAACAGAGAAGATTCAACTTATATCCTTCTATCTTCATCTCTCTTGCCTCTTCTACTGATTTCTAGTTATTTCCATTTTGACCTGACATCAATACAGCATTGATGAAACCTTAGAATAACCATGTCAGCAGACATATGATACTGAATTTAGCATACAGGATATGCATACAAGTACTAATAAATAATGGGATAGTGTAGTGTTCATGTCTTTGAACTTTAAGCAATCAAAATCAGTTCAAATCCTTATGTGAAAAAGTATTTTAAATTACAAGTTTTTAGATTAGTCATTGATATTTATCTCAAATTTTTGTAAAATACTTTGGAAGGATAAAAAAGGACTTTAAATTTAAAAGAAATATTCATCTTAAGAACTCAGTCACTCTTTCTTTAACTCTTACAATATAGAACAAGGATATATTATTTTGAAGCACAATATCTTATAAAGTGTGAAGATATTGTACTGGAACACTCAACAGTCAATTATATTACTTTTTTCATGTGTGAAGCCCTAAAATCATATACATTATTAATAAAGTATACCCAATTCATCACAGGTATCATGTGTATATTAATTAATATAATACATTTCTCATCAAATATTATAATTTAAATTATATTAATAGAATTTATTCTTCATCATAGTATATTGGTTTTACCACAATGCCTGAGAATACAATTAGCAAGTTCTACATATAAGATTATCACAAGACATATTATTTTTACTTATACTCAAAGTATAATATATCCTAGTGTCTTCAAAAGACCATTTGTTTCTTTTTTAAAGGCTTTCGCATACTCATAAAGGGTGTTTTACAGTTTTGTTTTATGTTTTGTATTTTTTGTGCAACAGCTATTTTAGAATATCCAGATCTGCTGTGTTAGAGTTATTAGACTCTAGGGGAAATACACTGTCCTGCCTGCTATTGATTGTGTTTTTATGTTGGTGACTGGGCATCTGGCATTGCAAATATTATAATCCTACGAACTGATACTTCCTCTTGTCTTTATTGCTTTATTGGTTATATGTTTTGTTCTTTGATTCTGTTGAGCCTGCAGGTTCTTAGGAAAGCATAATGGATTTGTATTTCCCAGTAAAATTATTTTTGGGTTTCTGATGACTGTTACTGATGGGAATTCTAGGCAGAATGTGTTTCTGAGTATTGGGAACTGACATTGAGATATGAGGATGGGCTTGGAAGACTGAGGTTGTTTACAGAAGGTAGGAAAGTAGGGTGTTCTCTCAAGACTGCTTAGTCAGCCCACTAGGAATGGAGAGAGAGGAGAAAATACAGCAAAGGTTTGCTTGAAGAGCGGGGGATTAGAGTGGATATTGGACTTGGAGGAATGGATGGAGAGTGGAAGATGCAGTTGGTCTACTTTCTTCTGCTGGTCACAATATGCTAGTTTTATATAAGAATGTGTGTGACTAAAATCAGCAACAAAGATGGGTTGTTTCATTTTGTTCCTTCTATTTTTTTTTAAGTACAATGGAGATAGGAATAAAAGTTACATTATTAAATTATTTCTATCCTGTTTTTGTTATCTATATCATAAACTATGAATGATTTCCCTTTTTAAATTATTTTGTCTTATTAAAAAAATGTACAACTTTTCTTATTAGCTCTTATCAATAAAGTAGAAAAATTTCTTGGCAGTTATAGCTTTTTTGACATTTATAGTTTCAGCAGTTTAGAAATACTAATGAGTACACTGGGCATATTGTATTTAGCAGAAGTCATCCTCCGACTAGTGCAATGGAATACTTTTTACTTTTAAATTTTAATTTCTTTTAAAGAATGTCATATAAAAGTACTGTATTTCCTTCATCTTTCCCTTCCTTTCTTTCCTTTAACTCATTCTGTATCCACTGCACTATATCTAAAATAAATCAATTCCTATTATTTTTAATTAGTATAATTACATATGTAAATGTAAATTTGAAAACATATCACACTGGGTTCTGTAGGCATGATGTTTTTATACACTGCATAAAGTTTACCCTTGTTATTCAAATGCTCATTTCTCTGCTCTCATCACTTGTTTCAATCCAGACACGATATTGTAATATACTGTAATGCTTCTATCAAGAAACTCCTTTCTCAAGTTCATGTAAACAATTCTTATCATTTATTCTCTGCCTTGCCAATAAATAATGAGCTCCCAATGACTGGGTGAGAGAGAATAGGGTGGGAAATCTGCCAACCAGAGGAAGGAAAGAGGGAGACTGGTTTCAGGTCAGCCATGAGAATGGAAGATTCAGAGCCATGAAGAAGGGGTCTGGAGAGAGATCATGGGAATACATCTGAAGCTCAAGGAACATGATCAATAATAGTATGCAAGTATCATGGGATGGGGGCTAGGAGGTGGCCAGATTAGCATAGAAGTTAAAGTTAGATCATTTAACTGCTCAGCTACTGAGTTGGAGTTTTAAATTAACTATGTTTCTCTGTGTGGTTATTGGGGACTAACATAAGGCAAAGAAATACAACAGCTGGATTCATTTATTGCTACACTAATACTAAAGATAATTCTACAGAGTTAATATTGCTTACAATGTGTAATGGCCAGTGATGACAAACTGAGATTACATAACACTTACATGCACTTATTCATGGGGAGGACTGAATCATATGCTCAGTAACCATTAATATTTTCTCAGAAATATAATCTATCAATTTTAATGAGGGTACATTTGAGAAAAAATAGCCATTAGTTTTCAAGTATGTAATAGAGGTTTATACCAATAAGTTTCATTTTTAAATTTTGGAATGTATATTTAAAACAAAGTGCATCTATACCTGGGAATTTGTGACTTAAATATTAAACTCTTCAGATACAATTAATTTTTTTATTGTTGAAAACTATACATTTTCTGGAAATGATAATATAGATTTGTAAAAAAAAAAAAAAAAAAAGACCTTCATATTTATGAATATGTTATGGAAAAGCCAAAGATGTTTCTGCTGTTACTTTATCCATTGTGAAAATAAAGCAATCTATTCATGAGAACACCAATGTACTCAGAACTTACAGACAATCTCAAATAATTGTAATGTGCAAGCTCCACCTTGTCTGTTCTGGAAGGACATTGTGGCAGTTAGTGTTCATCTGCTTTGAAGAGACACCAGGACCAAGGCAACTCTTTTTTTTTCTTTATTTACATTTCAAATGTTATCCCTTTTCCTGATTTCCCCCCTAGAAATCCCCTATCCCATCCCCCTCCTATTACTTCTATGCCCCCACTCAATAAAAGCAAACATTTAATTGAAAGCTTGCTTAAAGATTCAGAGGTTTAGTCCTCTATCATACTAGCACAAAACATGGTGGCATGCAGGCATAATAATTTTTGCTGGAGAAGTAGCTGAGAGCTATATCTTGATGATCTGGCAGAGACAGACAGAGGAGAGAGAGAGAGAGAGAGAGAGAGAGAGAGAGAGAGAGAGAGAGAG
>JADRCD010226276.1:24718-50829 GCA_019843815.1 Montemys delectorum
AGAGAGAGAGAGAGAGAGAGAGAGAGAGAGAGAGAGAGAGAGAGAGACAGAGACAGAGACAGAGACAGAGACAGAGACAGAGAGACAGAGACACACAGAGCGAACAGCTTCAAAGACCAGCCCCAATGATGATATACTTTCTTCAACAAGAAAATGCCTTCATACACCTAATCTTAATCAGTGCCTACCCGGTGAGCAAACACTCAAATCTGCAAACAGGTAGGGGCCATTCCTTATCCAGACCACCATGGGCCTTTTGGTTCTTACTGCTTTGTGCTGTTTTGCTCAGATTACACTGTAGGAACAATGTTAGTTGAGATTCCCAATAGTGATTACATACCATACATGACAAGATAGAGAAAAGCTTTCTTGTCCTCAAAGAAAATGCCATATTGTTGAAAAGAACTGTATGGCATGGAAGCCAAAATTTACTAATGGTGGAGAGCAGCCCCAAACTGTCTCTCAACAGGAAAGGAATACAGGTGTTTCAGTTTCGCATGGATAGAGGACATCTGCCACCATTCCAAAATCAGAGATCAGGACTCTGTATCCAGTTGTGATTGCAGCCCTAGAGGTTCCTGATTCTAGGCTAAAATGCACCAGAAATGACCGTTCACATGCTGGGTGCCCAGAATTGATCCACGGAATGAGAATGTGAGGTCACATGACTCTACTCTGCATATTGCTGTTTGTAATAATTTGATATACAAGTACAATTGCATAAAAATATTAAACTCACTCCTTTTCCCATATAGATAATATGGAAACCAAGTACATATGTAGTATTAAAGTAGCCTAAATATTTTTCAAAGTAATTCTTGAACTCAAAATTAATTTTGTTTGAAAAACTATCATAGTATTAGTAAACATCTCTTTTATTTACTTTAAAAATGTCTTGTGTATCCCACTGTATTCAATTTAAATACAGCTTGAGAAATGAATATAGAAAATAGCTCTGTGCATTTGAAATGCTGGCAATGTAGCCAAGCAAAGATTTGATAAACTGTCCCAGAATTAAGAAGAAATTCAAACAAATATATTAAAAATAGACAAAATTTATACTTATCATCATCATCATGAGCTAACATTATTCATTATCATTTAAAGTACACCATTATTCTTGTAGTAAAGACAATTTCTAGCTACAAGTTATATGCAATTTTATTCAGTATCTGTGGAATTTCAAAGTACCTAGGGATCACCTAGGGATCTCATTAAAGTGTAGGACTTGATGCATCAGGCCAAGGGCAGGCCGTGGGTTTCCCTTTATAAGAAGTTCCTAAGCTGTGTTGATGCCACTGGTCATAGAGCAGGCTATAAACAGCAAGGTTATCCATGACCTCTGTAGGTTTTTCTAAGAGATATGTAGGAACTGGAGTATAATTTGTACCATAGTTTTATATCAGTTTTTCTGCTTTCGTACAATATTTTGTCTTAAAATGTATATAGTAGTGTTAAGCAATTCAGTGAGTACATTTTATTCTTTAAAACTTAAGAGCTCTGCACATTTTACTGAGTTATTGTGTATTCACAGAGATATTCTATGTTGACAGAGAATGAGAAATGAAGGCTGATATATTAATGTACACAAATTATACACACATATACTATTTAGCCAAATAACAGTTGATACAACTTTAATCTACAGCTTATAAATAATTCAGAAGAAATATAGCACAAGTTCTTGAGAATGACAAAGAAAAGGATATATAAAAAGCAATTAGTACTTTTCTATAAGAAGCCTAATGTTTCCTAGCTTTTAAAAGCCTGCCCTGAATAAAATGATACAACAAACACCACAACAAAGATGTACTCTTTCTAGTAATAATCATAGTTTGGTTTCTAGTGTAAATTGTCTCTGTTAGTTTCTGCGATGGACCATGTTAATTTTTAACTTGATGAGATTTAGAATCCCCATTGAAACAAATCCCCTGGAATGTCTGGAAAGGATTATTTTAATTAGGTTAATTGAAATGAGAAAGCTTACCTTAATTGTGGCTTACACCATCCCTTAAATTGGAGTCTTTGATTGGATGAAATGGAACAAGCAAGTTGAACACAGGCATTCATTCCTCTGGGCTTCCTGACTATGGACTTTGTGACATCCTACCTCCACCTTCTGTTGCCTCATTGTCCCAGCCATGTGGGGTTGTATTTCCAGAAACCTTAAAACCAAATAAGCTTTTATTTGTTAAGCTTGCTTTGTGAGGTATTCTGTCTTTGCAATGAGACAATACATTTATAAAGAAAACTGTACATTGGTGCTGTGAAACACCTTATGACAGCGATGTGAACGAGTTTTGAAAGTGCAGATAGAAAAAAAAAAAACCTTGCATACTGTAATCAGAACTAATGGGCTCTTCAGCTGGGAGCATAGGAGACTAGCAGCTGAGAGGAATGCAAACACTGCAGATCTAGTTCATAAGGATTCAAGAGAGGACAAGGACTCTAGCAGTAACTGAGTTATATGGGCTATTTATGGGCTATTCTGACAAAGAATCTAGTTGTATTCTCCTAAGAACCTGAGTGATGTGGGAGGTAAAACAAATGAACTTAGTACTTTGTCAGAGGAAATTTCAGCATAAGATAGCACTGAGATGGTTTTATAATTGCTGTTCAATGCTCTCTTCAAGGTCTACTGTGGGAGAGAGCAAAATGTGGAATAGAAAGATAATAAAAAATTGAAATGTGGTGAGGAAAGGTGTGTGAATATATTTAATGATATAGACAAGTAGAGAACAGAAGAAAGTCATCTATAATTGTTAAGGAGATTAGCATCCTTAAATAGAATGTGGTGCTTTGCACTAGAGCAACAGTAAAGGTGCCTCAAGGGCAAGACCCCACTATCCTACAAAGATGAAAATTTATTTTAAAGAAGACAGTCTAACTGAGGATTTCACTTGGGATAGTCTCTTCTTGAAAATAATCACACATAATATTTATATGATAAACAAATAAATAGAAATAATTCTTAGCTTTAAAAAGATTTTTGTTCGTGATTTTCAATGTGTGTGTATGTGTGAGTATATATGTAAGAGAGAGAGAGAGAGAGAGAGAGAGAGAGAGAGAGAGAGAGAGAGAGAGAGAGAGTGTTTGTGTGTATGTGAGTATATGTAAGATCTTGTAGAGCCCAGAATTGTCCATTTCCCAGAACTGAAGTTACTAGCAGCATTTGTCAGTGACCAAGTATGTGTTCTGGAAACTGGACTCAGGTTCTTTGCAAAAGCAGTGAAAAATCTTTAACGACTTAGCCTTCTTTCTAGCTCCAATTGAAAATATTTTAAAGTGGTTATATAAACAAGTATTTATTATTTTGTTTATTTTTGTTATTGTTTTTCTCTTAACCTAATCCATATTGTGGCCAATATCAGGGAGAGGAAATGGAAAATTGCATAAATAAATAATAAATATTCATGTGTTGTAATCTCATATTAGACTGGGCACCTTTTACATTTGTATACATTTTCATAAAATTCATGTAGGTATTAACACAGACATGTACATGTATTTTCAGTATGTGGAATGGAAAGACAATAAAAAATTGAAATGTGGTGAGGAAAGGTGTGTGAATATATTTAATGATTCAGATAGAATATAATAAATATTCTGTTATTTTGACTGTTTAATTTCTTGTGACATCTTTCCCTATAGATGAAAAACTATTATTTTTTAAAGATTTATTTTATTTATTCTATGTGTATGAGTACACTGTAGCTGTACAGATGGCCATGAGCTCCAGCCCTGCTCTCTCCGGCCATGCTCACTGCTCCGGCCTGCTTGCTCCAGCGTAATTCATTGTAGCTGTGTACAGATGCAACAGAAGAGGGAGTCAGATTTCATTAGGCATGGTTGTGAGCCACCATGTGGTTTTTGGGATCCGAACTCAGGACCTTCGGAAGAACAGTCAGTGCTCTTACCTGCTTAGCCATCTTGGTAGCCCAAACAACCATAATTTTATGAATAAATTTAATCATGAAAAGTAAAGATGATTTCCCCCTTCAGATAAAGTGGGAGTAAAACATGTGCATTGACTTTTGTTGATCATCTGAATGCAAATGTCTAAGGCAAGGATAATTCATCATCTATTCAATCTTGGAAGTCAATAAAATTCTTTCATAAGTCTTTGATTTGATTTAAAAAATGAGATTCTTGGAAGATACATAAAATTATCCTTTATAGTTAAAGGATACATTGAGGGTGTATCCACTGTGATGAGTTAAGAAAGGAAAAAGATCTTAAAGCTAGTGATCTGATGCCCAGTGTGTTATCTTGGGAAATTTGCATGGCTGTTGTCATGTGTGACTTGTGAACTCTCCCATGAATTCCCTTTGTAGCTTTTACAATATGGTTTTCTACCCTTGCAAGTTCTCTTCGAAGCATAGTTCTCTGATGTGGATGCCACAGGTTGAAATGTGACGACATCTTTGGAAACATCTTTACTCTTTCTCCTCTAGAATGGTAAAGGTTGTTAACAATTCTTCCCAGATAGCTCATTCCAGATTTGCTCTACTATGTACAGACACAAACACACACACTGCACATAGACACACATCCTCTACAATCATCACACACAAAAACAAACACACACCACATCAAACAGACACGACAGACACACACCACGTTGCATAAATACACACACACACACACACACACATACACACACACACACACACACACACACACACACACACACACACACACAGGTGAGAGTGATCTGCATCTGCATATAGCTTCTCTGAGTAGGAAAAAAACATCCATCCCTCAGTACCAGAGACTGCTTTTGGTATAATGTGAGTCCATTCCCTTATGATTCTTTTATTTTTTTAATTTATTTTTTTATTTTTTATTTTTATTTTAAACTTCAGATTTTATACCCCTCCTGGTCCACCTTCTGACTGTTCTGCATATCATACCTCCTCCCTGTCTCCCTGGCTCCACGAGGAGGATATCCCTACCCCCAGCACCACCCCACCAGACCTCTAAACTCCCTGGAGCCTCCAATTTTTTGAGGGTTAGGTGCATCTTCTCTGACTAAACCCAGACCCAGCAGTCCTCTGCTGTATATGTGTTGGGGGCCTCATATCAGCTGGTGTATGCTGCCTGGCTGGTAGTCCAGTATCTGAGAGATCTCCAGAGTCCAGGTTAATTGAGACTGTTGGTCCTCCTACAGGGTCACCCTCCTCCTCAGCTTCTTCTAGCTTTCCCTTAATTCAACCACAGGGGCCAGCAGCTTCTGTCCATTGGTTGGGTACAAATATCTGCATCTGACTCTTTCAGCTGCTTGTTGGCCCTTATGATTCTTAAGAGATATTTTGTAGAACATAGAAGGAACTAATAGATGCTTGAATCCAGGGACTATGACTCCAACCTCATTTCCTTGAAGAATCCTGGTTTCTGTAGGAACTCTTTAAGAATTGTTCACATTTTATTCTTAATGGGCTGAATATGCAGTACCACTAGCTCAAACATGAGATAGAGGAATGTCCTGGATTTCACAATTTGTTATTAGAGTATTTTCTTAGGTTTTATTGCATTTTCTCATACCCAACACAAAAAACCCCCATATAATTAGTATTTCCATTTCTATCAATTAGAAATGCAATGCTGTATAGAGTAATGAAGTTCACGATTAACAAACTTTAAAGGTATGTGTTGATCTGAGTTTATTTTACTATCTCCAGAAAGTGTGAAGTAGCTACAGAAAGAACACTTTAATCAAATCCTCTGAACGGCTTTAGTTAATGTTAAGATAAAATAAGCCATTAAGGAGTGATAGTTTCACGATCTGAAATTAAGAAGAGTAACTATTTTTCAAGTTATTTTGTTCAATACCTGTTTACTTGAAGAACATGGAAAGAATTTAAGCCTGAGTAATGATCTAATAAAAATAAATATTGAAGAGCTTACATGAATTCAACAATCTTTTAATATAAAAGTAGACAAATATAGACTATTAAAATAAACTTACTGAATTACTTATGTATGACTTTGAGACTTTCTTTTTTATCTTAAATATGATAAGATATAAAATTTTTCTACCTCATAAAAATTGAAAAATCAGGAACATTTTTGATATGGGGAATCAAATTAAAATGTCAAAGGTTATAAAGTCAATACTGACTTTAATTGTATCCCTATGGCATTTCTTATTATGTGGGTCATATTTAGTGCCAATAAAAACATGTTGTTTTGTTTTTTTTCAGATGCAATTCTCAGTTCTTTATATGTGAAAATGTTTGGAAGCATGAAATTGTGACACAATGGACTGTCCATTACATCTTTCTATGAAATCTGAAGTACTTTTTCTAGGCACAGAACAAAAGGTACTGTGAAAGTATATACTGTATCATGAAGAGACCACACAGCCCATTTTAAGTACAATGCTCAATTCCCATTCAGAATCTACTACCTTTTCCTAAAATTTTCTTGTTTACCGAAAGCAAAATAGTTTCAAACATCACAAGAATTACCTTGTTTTCATGACCTTTAAATAAAATTAAAAATGACTCATTTTTAAATGAGGGTTAAAAGAAATCACTGGATATCAAAAAGTAACAGATATACTTTCAGAATTGTTAACTTGGCCTCACTCATTAAAGTAATCATTGATATCAGTCTTTTGAGTGCGGGAAGGAGAGGAAAGAACAGAGAGAGAGAGAGAAAGAAAGAAAGAAAGAAAGAAAGAAAGAAAGAAAGAAAGAAAGAAAGAAAGAAAAAGAGAGAGAGAGAGAATATGAGTTGGGACTCCAATTTAAATCTAACAACAATTAATATCTTCTCTGACACTGTAGTACCAGGAATTAATGAAATTTAAAGAATAAACATAAATCATAATGTGTGATCATTGATATAAATGTTGATACTGTGAAGTGTCTTATTTGGGGGATAATTCAGCTGACTGGTCGGGTGATTAAGCCCTCTTCGGTTACAGATGGCTTTGGTGAGACTGCTCTGAATTTACTAAATTAAGTTTAATTTCTATTTTAATGTCAGCGTCAGCTTGTTGGGGATGACACGTTCTTCTGAGTTCACATTCACTCCTCATATAGAAGAAAACTTAGGTCTGTTTGTTTATGGGGTTCTGCCCTTCCCTGAAGGTGCTTTCTGGAGTACAGATATGGCTTCCAGCTTCTTTTCAGATGGCAAGTCCAAGAGTCTTATCTCTCTGGACTGATAGGCACCATTTGAGGGACATATGCTGATGGCACTGATCATACTTTTATTTTCCAAACCCTAGAGCCATTTCTGTGTTATGAAAAGACATTTCTTTTTAAATTCTAAGACTCTATTCAACAGAAGAAATTTAATTCTGCCTCTAGGATATGAATTCGTCCAGTTTCTAAGTGCAAGAGCATAGTTTTCCTCTGGGACAGAGGGAAAGGTGAGTTAACAATTCTACTCTTAGTTTCTCCTACAACTTCCCTCTGTGCGAAGTGGTAAAAGGAAAATGTAAAGGGATATTTCAATTTGTGTGTACTTTGCCATGAAACTGTTTCTCGTTAATTCTAAACATATATATCAATATCTGTTCTGAATAAATATTTACTGAACGAGAAATATTGAACCACTCATTAGTGACAACAATGTCTAAAGCAGAAAGAAATACTCATCCAAATGGAACGTACAGCTGAGTTCCAAACTAACCAATTCCCCCTACACTTGGAGTTGGAAGTAGAGAATAGCATGATGGTTAAATATGTGTACATTTTATCTTTTAAAAGCTAATCAATTTTCTGCAAAAATATTAGCTTTTGGTTGGTTTTTAAGTTCATTAAAAACTGATTGATTTGACTTCTCATTGACTTTTAGTTTTTCATTATTGAAATTATTAATTACCAGCCCCTTCAATTTAGTTGTGTCCAGATTTCTCTGCTTGTTAAATGTCATTTTGTTTTGTTCTTTCATTGGTTTCTTTATGTCATCAGCTTTTGGGGAATTTCTTTTTACTTACATGTGAATTCTTTTGGGAAAGAGGAGACATTTTATATAAGTACCCAAATTCTGTCTAAAATTCCAAATTACTTATTATTAGATTTTCTTTGGATTTTCACACCTACATGTACATACTTCTTTAAGTTGCTTCATCATTTTTTGCTCTCAATCGATGGTTTCAAGAAATATTTTTATTTTCCATTTCTCCTGGAGTGATATAACTGAGACATTATATTCTTTTTTCAATACTTATGTGAAATGAAAGCAATACAACAATTAAAATGTACAGTGAAACAGGCTGTGATAAGCACAATGGGGAAATGTAAGCCCCTTAAGGTAGGAAAGGGAAACCAAGAACTAAACAGTAATTTTTCATGCATTGTTTCCTTTCACTTATGTGTATGTACCACAGAAGTATTATGGAAAGATGAGAATGAACCCAGACAAATTAATAATCAATATGAAGGTGAGTCATATGATAGATTAAAAGCAATCAGCTATGTGTTAAGTTCAGGATTTATATTTGTGAACAGTTCCATTTCTATCAGGAAGACACTTACTTGATTTATTTATAGTGATAGCTTAGTTGCTTATCCAAATGTCCTAATAAGTTTGATTTCAAAGGAAAGACTATATATATTCATTTTGTTTTCTTTTAAACCCTAGCATATTATATACCACCTGGTATACTGTAGCCTTGTATTCAACTTTTTAAAAATCAAGAGATAATAATATAACAGGCTGATTACTGCCAGACAAAATGGTAATGAAAATATAATTTCTTGGTGATTTGAAGTAAAATACAGGTTGTAACTTCCTCTGCTTTTATCAAAAAGAAAAATCTGACTCATTTCATGCTAAAAACTGTCACTTCTGGATTGAAGGAATTTTATAGGTTAGTACAAGGACAGAGAAGAAATATAGTTCCTCTCCCTAGTAGAGATTACCCAGGGAATTGAGCTCCATCCTGGAATAAAGTGTCAGAAACATGTGCAACATAGAGTTTTGTAGATCACATGAAATTATCTTTGATAGATATTTCTCAAATAAGAAAACACAAACAAATATAGTTTACTTTGCTTTTGTAAAAATATTGTTTAATTTAAAATATAAAAGTTGGGAAGTTTTAGTCTGGGAAAGAAAATATGCATTACAGAAGGACTCAGAAGGGCATGATGAATGTTATTTTAGAAACAAGTGTTCAGAATTCCAGAGAGGCTGTCTTATATCTATTGAACACTTCAGGTGCCACTGCAAAGCTTTAGCTGTTTTGTCACTTTACCTGGAGAGGTTTGAACTGCAGGAAAGAGGAACAATATGTCCCAAACACCATTTGAATAACAAAGTGAATCAGAGAGAAAGTAGGTCCTTTCTAATCCAAACAGGAAGAATTCACAAAGGCTTTGTGCCTTGCTTTTGTTAGAGAAACAGCTATCCCAGTAGTATCAATATGAAGAGCTCTACACCAGTGTACAGCTCCTGTTCTGTCAGTGGAAGGAAAAACTCACAAAATGTCATAGAAATCAAATGGCTTGTTCTGTAAATCTAATCCCGCTGCAGGCGAGGTAACCAAGAGAAAACTGACATCCACGAAGAAAGTCCAGCGAACAAAACCTTCTACTAATGTGATGGTGGCCAGAACTGTTATGGTAGCACTCCTCATTCAGTCATGCAACTCACATTGCACATACTCATTTCTTTTCTTAAAGCTCCCCCACCCCACCCCAGGGAAATCAGGAAAGACATACATAGAGGCATCAAAGACTATGGTAAATTTCTTTAGTTCAAAGATAAGTGGGGAGGTCATGCAAATACTCGGAATATGTCTGGAGAGAAAGTTCAGTGTTTCAGACTATTTGTTTCTCTTGCAGAGGACCTAGGTTTAACTGTCAGTGTCAGTATGGTGGCTCACAAACATCTATAATTGGAATTCAAAAGATTCTGACACCCTCTTGACTTCTGTGTGCAACAAGTATGCGTACACACACAGAAACATATTTATATGCATACATATAGGCTAAACATTCAAATGCATGAAATAAAATGAATACATACTAGTATTCAGAACCTCTCACTGTAAGGAAATGGCATTCTTTTTCTGAAGGTCAGTCATTTCTCACTCATTTGGGGGATGACTACTGGCCTGGAGGTAGCTGTACTTCCGCATCTTCTTCTTCCACAGGGTACCATTGTTGAACCTAGAAGCTGAATCCCTTAAGCTTAGCTGTAATTCTATATTTGAGAAGGGGGCAGCAACTGAGAGAATAGATGAAGGAAACTTGTGCAGAAGTAAGCTGTTGTTTCGTTCACAAACAAGGTCCTGCTGATACACAGTTGATTCATTTGGTTCCCTCTACTTTTCAGTGCATGCATTCCTCTAGCATTTGCAGTTTGAAAACTGATACAATTCAAATAATTTCCAAGTTTCACCATAAAAGTATGTGAAATGTGAAGTTCATTAGGACACATTAGATTTTAGCCTGTTAGACTTTTCAACAAGATGTAAACTATCAATAAATGTGAGTACACAGGCTTGTATTAATAAGAAACTGTGGGTCTGAGACACAGTTTGAGAAATTTATCACAAAGGCAAAATATGATCATTAAAAAATGACTTAGAGCTATTGACATAACTCCATGAGTAAACAAATCTGTGAAAAAAAACATGAAAATTTGAGTTTAATTCCAGTGACCAACATGATGGAGAGAATGAACTGCTACAATGTGTCTTCTGACAGACACTTGTGTACCAAGCACAAGAGCACCAAACACACACACACACACACACACACACACACACACACACACACACACACATATACACTCAGATACACATATATACAGTCAGATATACATACCACACACATACACTACACACACATAACACACACATAAAAATACACCGTATACACAGATACACACATACAACACACACACACACACACACACACACACACACACACACACACAAACTCTTTTCTCCTCTTATCAAAGTTAGTGTCCTTTTTAAACTCATCGATACCAATTTGTGTTGTTAATTCTTGTATTTATGGTCCTCTACCAGAGTGTGGTCAAATTACAAGAAAGTACACCTGTAGAGAAATTGTCTCTTGACTCTCAGCAACTAAGAATTGTTAATAGCTCCAAGGCCTGGGTCAGACAAGGAATTTTACTCCCGGTTTCATCTCTAAAGTAGGATTTGGTCTTGTTTAGGCTTGTTGGCATAGTTCTTGTGCATGCTATTGCAATTGCTGCAAGTCCATAAGTGTAAATGTTGTACTGTATCTACAAGACACTATTTTCTTGTGGTTATCTATTACCTCTGGTTGTATGATCTCTTTGACTCTAATTCTGCAGCATCCCTGAACCTTGGGAGGAAAGAATGCAGTTTTTTTTTCCCACACAGGGATGAGTACTCTGTAGTATCTTTTATCTCTAACCTTTTTTTTTCCATTAACTTTTTTCTTCACTTTACATTCTTTACATTCTGATAACAACTCCTCCCCCACCCCACCCAGTCTTCTCCCTTCTCACAGGGCCCCTAGTGGATAGGGACACCACAAGAACAACAGAGTCAACTAACCTGGAACCTTGGGGGTCACCAGAGCCTGAACCACTAACCAGAGAACATTACAAGGGCTAGACCTCAGTTCCCCACTGATATGTAGCAGATGTGCAGGTTGGTCTTTTATGTGGGTCCTCCAACAACTGGAGTAGGGTTCACCCTGACTCTGTTGTCTGCCTGTAGATCCAGTTCCCCTAACTTAGCTTCCTTGTTTAGCCTCAGTGGGAGAGAATGTAACTAGTCCTGCAGTGACTTGAGCAGACAGGATGGCTTTGTACCCAGTGAGGCCTCCACCATCTCAGAGGTTATTCTATTACTTTTGTTTTTTAAATGTTACTTTAAAGCTGGGGATATAGCTCTTCAGTAAAGTGCTTGCCTTACCATGCAAGTCCAATTTTCAAAATCCACACAAATATACCACCTGTGGTACATGTTCTTGTATGCTTGAGAGGTATATCCCCAGGACTCTCCTGACAGCCATATTAGACTACTTGACAAGCACCAGGTAGTCTAAAGATACTGTCACAAAAGCAAGGTAGATGGAGCTTCAAAGCTGTCTTTTGGTTTGGCATTTATTTGCTCCACAACTTCACACATACATATATACAAGAACAAGGATAAATTTAAACACAAACACACACACACACACACACACACACACACACACACACACACCTCAGAAAGAACATTAAAATTTCAAGGAAATATGACCAATCTAAGCATCTTAAAGTATACACTTTTCTATACAACATTTCTATTTTTGATAGTATTAAGGTATTATTTTGCCTCATTGTTTTATCATCATTAAGATTTATAATAGTCAATATTAATAGCAAATGAAAATGCAATACTTTTAGAAAGTTCAAATATGTGGTAAGTAAAAATGATAGTCATATCAGAGCACTTTAGACATACTGGCTAATATAAGACATATATATATGTATATATAATATTTATCTATATTTATATTGTATAGTATATTGTATAGTAATTGATTAGTCTGGACGAAATTTAGATTTTCACAGCAAATATGGTATATTCAAGTCTATCTCATATATTCACTAGTCATTGCAGTGTCCAAATTCCTACATTTTGAAAGTCATAAATAATATAACTATTATGGGGAAAATAATTTGTAGAAATAAAAACTTATGTAAGTTTTTAAATTATTGGATTATTATGATTTTAAAAATAATTACAAAATGTTTTTATTACAACCTCTAATATATTCATAGAGTTTTTGTTCATTAATAATGTGATTTATGTTCTATCTTAATGGGTCTTTTAAGTTTTCTTCTGTCAAATGATTTGTTGTTGAATGAGATATTGATTCTATTAAGTTAATTCTGGTCATGATGGGTAGCTTATAACTTATGTCTGTGTATTAGGGATTATATAAGTTTGTATATAAAGTTGTATGTACAGGACAGATCCATAAATAGCCTGACTTGAATAGGTAGTGTACTTAAGATTTTGAATTGTTTTGCTTTGCTAGTGGACTAATGATATTTGCTTTGAAACAAGAGTAACTGTTCCATTTGCATAGGCATAGGTTAAGGAGTACTGTAGTTGTTTATTTATGTTATTCTTTGAATATCACTGTGCTGAATGCATAGATATATGTTGAACTACAACAATAGCCACTCTCTAAAGAATAGGGTAGCTATGCTATATACCATGCACTAGAACTCTTTTTCTAGTAATTTACCTGGAAGAATAAATCTATGAGTGTTATATTTCTTGAATTTTTTCTACTTTTTATTTGTATACTTTTCTACTAAATAATATTTTACATTGGAAATATATTCTTCTATCATTCAGTACATCTCGAGCACAATTTTTCCTCCCTTCACTTTTCTCAGCTATGCCCCCCTCCACATCCCTTCTTTCCCTAACCCTGTCCCGCTCAGTCTCTTAGCATAGAGAACTGGCTTCCAAAAGACAATAACCAAACACAACAAAACAAAATATAATGAGGCAAAGCAATAGCTCTCACATGGATGCTGGACAAGACAGTTGTACAAGAGTCCCAAGAGCATGCAAAAGAGTCTATTCTCACAATTAAGAGTCTCACAAAAACACTAAGCCAACTGTCATAACATATACACAGAGGACCTGGTGCTGACCCTTGAAGCCACTATTCTTGGTGCTTCAGGCTCTGTGAGCTCATATGCACCCTGTTTAGTTGGTTCAGTAGGCTATGTTCTCTTGGTGTACTCAATCCCTTCTTATACCTAGAATTATTCCTTCCCTTCTTTCTCAGGATTTCCTGAACTCCTGTGGAAGGGGTAGAATGGAGACCTCTGATTCCCAGGTTTTTACTGCTTATGACATAATGTCTGACTATGGATCTCTATGGGTCTCTGCATTCTCCACATCTGCTGCAGGAGAAAGCCATTTTGATAACTGGTCCTAGAAACAAGGAGTATTGGTCATGGGGTCCCTCTCATGAACTAGGCATCAAGTTAAACCAGACATCGGTTGGCTAATCCCACAAATTCTGGACCACCCAGCATGTCTTGCAGGCAGGACAGATTGTTAGTCAAAGGTTCTGTGATTGGGTGGGTGTCTGAGGTTTTCTTTTGTTAGACTTCAGAATATTTGTCTGTATTAAAAACACTAGAAAGTAGGAGTTAAGGATCCATGCAGCCAGTAGCTTGACCTGTTCAAGTTCCATGACCTATGCAGATGTCCTTGACAGCGGGACCCTGCTTTTAGTTTTCAGAGAACAACTCTTTCTCCTAGCATCAACCTGGGTTATTTGGGGTTCTCCATGGGACCTCCTTTGTCTACAACTCAACCGAGTAAAACCCAGTCCTGAAATTTGAAACTGCCTGGTTAAAATAAATAGCCATGAGATTCAGTATCACCAATTCTTAGGGATACCCACTAAGATCACCCTTACAGATTCTGAGAGGTTTCATTGCACTGCAAGTTTTTACTCCACCCCTTGATGGCCAGGCCAGGTCTCATTTATTAATTGTTGATGTTAGTATCTGTTCTAAAGGTGTTCTGTTCAGAAAATTATTTACTGTGCTAATGCTTTCAAGGCCTTTTCCTACTTCTTCATCTATCATCATCAGTGGATCTGGTTTTATGTTGAGGTCTTTGGTTCATTTGTACTTAAGTTTAATGTAGAGTGCAAACCATAGGTTTGTTTGCATTCTTCTATATGTAGATATCCAGTTTGAGCAGCAGCACTTGCAGAAGGTGCTTTATTTTTTTCTCCATATGTATTTCTGGCTACTTATCAAAAATCAGGTGTTTATAGGTTTTTGGATGTATGTATGAATCTTCAATTCAATTCCACATTGTTCAATTCATTTTATGAAGCCACAGTTACCCTGATATCTAAACCACATAAAGACTAAATAAAGAAAGAATTACAGACTAATTTTCCATATATGACAAGGGTAGAAAATGTTAAAATACTTGCAAACCAAATCCAAGAACACATTATATACCATGATCACATATGTTTTATCCCAGAGATGAAGACTAATTCAGTATACAAAAAAATCAATAAGTACCATATAATCAAACAGAAAGAAATAAACCATGTGATAATCTCATTAGATACAGAAAAAGCCTTTGACATATATACTATCTTTTTATGATAAAAATCCCCAGAGAGAGTCAGGAAACAAGGGCACACCTAAATGTAATAAAGGCAATCTACAACAACTCCATAACCAACATCAAATTAAATGAAGAGAAACTTCATTTCCCCAAAATCAGGAACAAGACAAGTTATCCATTCTCTCCATAGTTATTCCATCAATACAAGTAGGTTTAGCTAGAATAAACTAATAAAATAACTGAAGAACACCAAGTGGATGCAAATGGGAAAGGAAGAAGTTAAAGTATTATTATCTGCAGATGATATGACAGTCTGCAATTTTCTTTAATTATTGATCTACTCTTTGATTAAACCTTTCAAGACTTTAATTTTTCACTCTTACTTAACATACTTCTAACTCCCCAATGCTCAGTTTTACATTTAAGGAAAATAGTCAAATTACAATGTGAATATAGATGAGAAATAAGCATGATATCATCAGCATTTTTAGTAACCAGAAAATGTTATTTTTAATGAAACAGAAATGCTTTTAATTCTATGCAAAGTCTTCAAACAAGAACAGAAATGCACATGTGCTGCTATGCTTTACTTCTCCGGCATACGAATGTCTAATATTAAAAAGCATCTGTTAGTTGTCTTCTATTGCAAGTTCAGTGGTATGTCACAAACATAACAGATCATCTGCTTCAGCTGGTAGCCTTGATGCTGACGTGGGAACTAACTAAAGTTCAGTGCCAGTTTTTCACCAGTCAGCTTGCTAAGCTGCATATGTCTGACTTGTACTGCTCCAATAGCTCCGAATGTCCAAGCTGTAAACCCTCAAGGCAGGGATCAGTTCCATGATATGCTGCATAGCACACAATCTGCATACTCAGCAGGCAGCAATCAGCATCAGATTATCCTGAAATGAAAACCAATTTGGCTTTTGGGCACCACATAGAAACGGATATATCCAAGTGTATTTTGTCTGTTCATCAGTCTGAACCTTTTTCCCTGTTCATATTCTCACAGAGAAAAGCTACTGAAGAGGCACTTCATTGACTCATGAGCATTCTGGTGAGACATGAAGAATTTGTTTTGAGAGAACATTTATTTCTCAGGTATCCCTAGAGTAAATGACTGTATGTGTATTTGTATAATTTTGTGTGTAAAAGAGAGATGACACACAGATTACAGTCTGATTATCTTATCAATCATATCGTATTTCCTCAGAGTCCAGAGTATTTGTGAGATGGCAAATTATAACACATTTTCAAGTCTAGGAAATATGACAATATTATATTTATGTAAGTCTGAGGAAAACATGCTTCAGTCTAATGCAACATGGGTCCCATCAGAGCCATTATTTTTAGTGTAATATTTCAATTAGTCGTTTAAACAGTAAGTGAAAGTGAGTGTTTCTCTCTTCTCAGAAAGGATGTTTAGAAATGTTCTTACTACTGACATTATTGTTTCCTATTTAAAACAATTGAAGTTCAGTGGATAGAGTCCAGATAAAGAGGGACAAGAGGCTATCATTACTTACAAGAGCAAAAGAAACCCAAAGGTCTATTCACAGTTGCACTGGTGTTTTAATTGACTTAAGTGTTATGAAGTTTCCTCTCCTCATTTGTGCTGACCCTGAGTTTCGAGTGAGGCACAATATGAAGGCATTCACAGCTAGTTTTCTCTTCCTCCATCAGTTAGCTCTCTTGAAGTTGGGATCCTCTGATGTTTGAAAATAATGAACATCTGTTACTTCTTCAATGCCTATGTAGTAGATACTTAGTGGAATGGGGTAATAAATTGTACAAGTCCAAATCTTATTTTCAGTTAAAATAATGACTATTGTGACTACTCAATTTTTTTCCTAACTCCTAATATTTAAAGTAACTAGGTTTATATATGGTTTAAATTTTTAGCAAGTTGAACATAATTGAACTTTTCAAATATGTATATATATATTTTTCTAAATATTTCCTGTGTTTAATTTTTATTAGTAATAAATTCTTCTCTCATAAATACATCCCAGCTATAGTTTTCCTTCCCTCCACATTTCCCAGCTCCCACTGACCACCCTTCTTCTTCAGATCCAATCTTCATCTATTTCTTCTTCAGAAAAGAGCAGGCTTCCAAGACATGACAATCAAATGGGACAAAACAAGATACAATAAGACAAGTCAAATGCCTTCATATGGAGGCAGGACAAGGCAACCTAAGAGAGGAAAAAGAGTTCCAAGAGCAGGTAAAAGAGTCAGAGATACATCTGCTTTCACTTTTAGGAGTCCTACCAAAGCATCAAGTTAACAGCCAAATGATATAAACAGAGGACCTGGTACAGAGTCATGCAGGCTCTCTGCTTGCCTCTTCTGTCTCTGTGATCCCTGCTTAATTGATTCAGTGGGGCATGTTCACCTCTATTTATAGCAGTTATCTTAGAACATGAGAGGAACCTGAGCAAATTAATGAGCAAACAAGAGAAAGGAACTTAATAAATTGGATGTTTATATGAGTAAAAACTTATCTTTTATATTGTTTGTATCTGTAATATTTTCCTGGTTACTATTCAATAACCAGATATTCTATGGTTTATATGTTTGTCTTCTATGAAACCAAATCATTTGTCAATTTTATTTGGCCATATCTAGCAGTCTAGGTTAATACTACATGGGTGAAACATACACTTTTTAACTTGAGAAAACAAATCTGCTTACTCTGATATTCCATTTTTATTTTTGGAAAAATATTTGTATTAACTGTTCAAAATATTCTGTCAATTTAAAAGAAATTATTTGCATAATTTGTCTTTCTATGGCTTTGAACTTGTGATTCTATGATTAAAGATCAGTATATAATTCTTAAATTGTGTTTCCCTAGCACTGGAGAGATGGTTCAGCAAGTAATAGATATTCCTTCTTTTTGGAGGACCCAGGTTCAATACCTAGTACCCACATGATAGCTAACAACTATCTAATTCAAGTTCCAGATCTGATAGCCTCCTCTGACTTTTGTAGGTATCCGGCATGCATATGGTACATAGAAACACATACAGGAAAAAATACCAATGCACATAAAATAAAATTAAATTAAAACATTTTGTATGCCCTTTTAAACATATGCTTCCAGTTTACTTTAGGCTTTTATGAAAAACCATATGATGAAATCCTTTCTAAAAGCTTAGTTAATCATAGACAAGATAATTTTAAAACTTTTAAAAATAAATGAGAAAAAACCCATACATTTTGAATATACAACATACTTTGTTTGAAAAAAATGGTCTGAGTCTAAGAAAAAAAATAACAGACAGTTTTGCATGGATGCTGCAGATAACTCTTGTTACCTGAGTAATGGGCAAGGCAAGGAGTTAATTTAATGTTTCAGATCCAAATATTCATTCATTAATCACTGCTGTATTTTAATCTTTTTTTCCCTCTCCCAGAGGACTTGAAGCTAATAGAGAAGATGAGCTCATGTGTTTAGCAGAGTTCTGCTTATGCTGGAGAGCAGCTTGTCTTCTCCTATGGATCAGCTACTTTTGATTCATTTTGATCTTGTGGTTTGCTGTTTCCTAATGTCTGAGTCACTATCTGATACTATGATGAGAAATCAGTAAACCTAGAGCCTCAGATCTAATTCCTCACCCTCTTCTTCATTGTTCTCTGCATGTTCATTGCTGAGGACACACACACAAAAGCATCATCTGTAACCCTAGATGTGTATTGTTACATGGGTCTACCTGATTCTCCACTACTTTTGTCATAAATATCTTTCACCTCATTTCACTGCACAGTTTGAGTACAGTTGTAAAGGCTCACAGGCTTTCCATGTATGGTAATCTGAGAAACGTCTCCTGAAATGTGACCAATGCACTTTAGTCTGAGCATCCAAGCACTCAATCTGTCACTCTGTAACCCTCTGTTCCTATTCTGTTAGTTCCATGGGTAATTGTGTGGAAGATCCTTGTACTGTGAAGAGCATTAGAAATGTCTGTCACATATTTACTCCCTTACAGCTGCAACTAACCCAAAGCTTTTCTCATTTTCTACCCCTTCTCTTTTGACAACAACACAATCTGTAATGGCTCCATTATCCTAAATCTTGTAAGTACAGGCTGGAGTTGTTCCTTGATGTACACTCTGCTACTATAACAAAACATTATCTTACCATAAAAAAGTTGATGCTATTCAAACATTCAATTCAACCATCTTTTGGCTAGTACAAGGCCACTGGAGTCATAGCCCACTTGGCTGCCACTGGTTTACATTCTTGATCTTGGCAGCACTGACAGCATCAGAATTGGAATAGCAGTAGACAGCACCTGGAAACTGGCCTTGAAGCTCAGGGCTGTGGTGATGGGGTATGTAGCTAACAGCTGAGGATGCTCCTGAAGAGGTGGTAGATAAGTGACATATAGTTGTTGGGAAAATGGCTTTTCCAAGGTAGAGTTTCCATTCTTATTTCTTTTCTATACTTACACATTCCCACAAAATTATTAGTGTGATCCTATTATCCACTGAATCTAATAAAGGACTTGAACAGGACACTATAAACACAATGCTTAATAGCTGCATTTTGGATAGTGACAATTGCACAGGAAGTGTGACATCTCATTTTGTATTGACTAAATTATCTTATTGAAAGACAACTGTTCATATGGTAACTAACAACATGAGCGACTCTTCATACTTGTGAGGTTATAGAAACAGGAATGACACTACAGAATTATTTTATTAGTATAGTAATAGAGATAGTTTTAGAGACTTATCATTAAATATACCATGATTTACATTTCTTCTAACAGAAAATTTCTACGTGGACTTGCTTTTGTGTAAATCTGATAGATATTTTTTACTAGTCGAATATGTTTGCATATGTTTTATGATAATATATTGAAAATACATGACTGTTTTATATATTCTCATTTTCTATGCTAAATGATTGCTATACAATTTATTTTCTGAAATTAATGAAATATCCACAAAAGAAGGAATCTGCATACAAATGGAAAGACATAGGAGAAACCAATGCTCAAGGATAGTCTATATAGGCCTTGTTAACAACTTATGCCATTGAAAAACCTTATGCTTAAAATTTTAAATGTAGGAATATAACTCGCTTAACATTTCGTCTCAGAATAAGAAGCAAACAAAAAGTTATCAATCTATGACTTTTCCAGAAAATCTGACAACTTTCTATTAAACATACATACTCACAATAGTATTTTCATTAATGTGAGTAGATCTCCTAATTCAGAGAGCCAGACATTTTAATATTTCTTTTTTCTACAGATACAACTCATTTTGAAATCCATATGTGGCCTTTCCTGACTACAATCTTTGTGGGATTTTCTTGTCCTGTGGTTTCCACTCAATATTCACCAGGGTAAACTGTTTTTGCAAAGCCAGATAAATCTTGCCAGCTGAGTTTCAGGCACTGAATCAAGCCAGTTAAGTAGGATACTGTAAAAGACAAAGAAAAGTCAAATCCTGTCTATGCATGCAAATCAGGTGCCCTTCAATATGTTAAGAGAGTCAGCTACTTTGTATTCTTATTCATCATTCTAAACGTCTAATTATCTTGGCATAATATAAGTATCAGATTATATTATTGATAAAAATATCTAATAAGATATTTGCTGTTTTCTGGAAATTGAGCTTAGCTGTTCAATAATATTAAAAATGACATTTTGTATTTAATGAAGTGTTAGCATATGCAAATCTACCAGTAGAAATGCCCTGCATGCCTAATTTCCTATCTAATTTATAAAGATGAATTATTTTCAAGTTAAAGAAAACACTATATGAGTTTGAAAGAACTGCCTAAGAGTCAAGAATATTTTATAGTTTCCAAGACATACAAGGATTATTTTTTCATGTGCTTAAACAAACATGCATAAAATTCTGTAATATTAAAATATAGATGAGGTAAGTATTTTAGAATTTGCAAGTTTCAATATTGCCTTAAGTATTGGAATCTAAAACCAGGAATGTGTGACATGGAATTCCGCAGGTAGCCAATTTCATTCCAAAGATCATGGCCAAATAGAAACTAGAGAACATCAGGGCAGAAAAATGTCAGCCTACATAGGACTCCACTTACAACAAAATGTATATGAAATGCAGAGTTTGCTGGTTGCAATGTTTCTCTTAATTTGGCACTAAACTCTGTATTTTAATAAATCAATTATTATTTTGCTTATATAACACCCATAAACATTTGCATTTACATTTTGGAAAGTATAATTGCATTTTATAAAATATTTCTGAAAATATTTTATCTGGGCTTCTCACTTAAATTAATGAAACTTCCTCTTCTAGACTAAATCTGAAATGGTTATCTCATTATTGTTTGAAAATGATTTCTTTTTCATGGCATATTTATTTTATAGATGTATGCATTCCACAAAGACATACATTTACTATTAACACACAGGCTTTGACTCTTTTCACCATCACCTTCCTTTTTGTTCTAACATTGTCCATGTGCATTATTTATATTTTTCCCCAGACTATCTTACTTCTACCTTTATAACTTATGTGACATGTTATCAAAAACTCGAGGAAGAAAAGATACTTAGCCTTCAAAATCAATCATAAAAATTGCCTACCTGTGCTTTCTGTTTTTCCTTTTTTTTTGGTTTTTGTTTTTGTTTTTGGTAACATTTTATTGGTTTGTTTTGAATTTCAAATCATGTGCCCCAATCCCACTCCTCACCCAGCTCTCATCATACACACCCCCCACCCTTCCAACCTCCCCATCAAGAAATGAAATATCTTGTTGTGGAAGCTGTAGTATGTCACAGTGTGCCCCACAGTATACTCCTTTGTCCACATTCCCGTGCTTGTAAATGTTCATTGCAATGGGTCCTTGGCCTGGTAACGCTGACTGGAGAAGCCCCTGGTTTCTGTTACACTATCAATACTGTATCCTCATTGGTACTCCTATGGATATCCTGTTGTGGCCCTGTGTCATGGAGATTCTATAGATTTGGATCTGTAAGTCTAGTCCCTACATGCATCCCAGCAGTTCTCTAACAGAGTAGATGCATCTACCCACACAGCTTCTCTTGCTGCCTGTGTTATAGATTTTGACTACATTAACAGATAGGCAGTGAGATCTGTCCCGAAAATATTTGAGGTAATTCTGTCATTTCCATCTCCATCGAATATACTCAGACTTAAGTATATAATGTTGCAGAGATGGCTAAGTACCTAAAGACACTTGAGGCTCTTTCCGAGGACGAGTGATGTGTCTGTAACTCCAGTTCCTGTGGATTCAGCACCTTGTTCTGTTAATCATGGGCATACATATCACACACACACACACACACACACACACACACACACAAACACACACTTATGCATACACACAGACAGACACACATACATACATACACACACACACACACACAAATACAAATTAACCTCTAATATCTTTTCTAACTATGTGTCAATGTAGTCTTTTTCTAATTTATAATATGTTTCTTAAGAAATTCATAAAATGGCCTGGCAGTGGTGGCACACACCTTTAATCCCAGCACTTGGGAGGCAGAGGCAGGTGGATTTCTGAGTTCGAGGCCAGCCTGGTCTACAAAGTGAGTTCCAGGACAGCCAGGGCTACACAGAGAAACCCTGTCTCAAAAAATAAATAAATAAATAAATAAATAAAATAACAACAACAAAAAAAAAAACAACAAAAAAAGAAATTTATAAAATAAAGTTTCACCTTATTCACATTTACTCACATTCCTCTGAGATCTATGACCTTCCCTGCCCAATAAACTCTATGTCCTCTTTGTTTCTTTTTCAAACCCATCAAATACAATCGGAATTATTTACATATTCTTCAATGTGTGACCTTCCGTGAGCAGGTGTTGGACTTACCATGGCTATACTCTTAAAAAAACTTGACTTTCCCTATCCTCCATGCAGCTATTGATTGTCTTTAGCTCTTTGGATAGAAGTGGGACTTCTTGCCTATTTCTCCTCTCTGTGCTGAGATTTCTTCTGTCATGAGCTTATTGAGGACAAGTACATGCCATCCAAACCGATGAGTCAAAACTTCCACTTGCCCTACTCTGTCTGGAATACACTATTTCCTTGTGGTTACAGTTTGTATGTTTCCTCATACCCAATGATCCCTCAGACTAGGGACAAGATGTCTCATTTAGAATCGAGTCATTTTCAATTTCATAGTCCCAAAATCCCTGACATGGGGATCACATTGTAAATCACAATCTCCTGAGAAAGATACTTATGTGACAACGTTGGAGAAAAAGAACAGGAATGTGGAATGTTCCCTTATTCCTGAAGCCACTCATGCACTGCCATCACGCTTCTTAAAAATCTTCAACATTGAGATAGATTAAGCTATTTTCTCTATGTTTAGTTTATTCAGCTATTTGGATTTCAGAGCTATCTTCTATTTAATAATGACATGATTTTCTGTAAGAAACTTTTCAGTTTCCTGTAGTCCCATTTATTAACTGTTGGTCTAAAATACATAAATGCTCATGGGTTTTGTTCCCATAACTGAAAAGTTATTCCTAATTTCATATGGACACTCAAAGATCCAAGGTGGCCAAAAGGATTCTGAATGATAAACAAACATGGCTAGAGATTTCATCATCACAGCTTTCAAGCCATACAATTAAGCTCGAGTAATACAAACAACATGAGATTGGCATGAACATGGAGACGTTTATCAAGCCAAGCAAACTGAGGATCCACACACATATGTGCCTGCCCTAGTAGAGCAACCTGGTTTTTGACAATAGACAGATACAGATGTGGAAACAAGACAGTATTTTCAATAGATAGTGCTGGTCTAACTGTACAATTACTTGTAGAAAAGGAAGACTTGGTTCTTATCTTCTTACCCTGTACAAGACTCAACTCTGAGTGGATGCAGGACCTCAAGATGAGACTTGGTGGTCTGAATTTGAAACGAGGAAAGCAAGAAATATGCCTGAATTGATTTGCATAACATATGGCAAGCATTTTCCGAGTATTACAATAGTGTTTGGGATGTGTGTGTTTCTTGAGCATTGCTAAGAAGAAGCTTTGAAAAACTGCATATGATATGATTATAAGTGACATTTTAGGAAAGTGGAAATTGTGAGGACACTTTGCTGAAGTTTAGATTGGTAGGCAGGAAAGTACAATGTAATTAAAGCAAAGCTTTGGGGTAACCAATATATCCTACATTATAACACAGTGCAGTTATGCCAATTTACATTTGCCTAGAGCCACCAGGTATATACCACCTTAATATTAACTGTGGGCTTCTGATGATTCTGCCGTAAGGACTGTGGGGATTTACCTTTACCTGGTGAACAATGGGTTATAGACAAATACAAAAGGAGGGCATTAGTTGGCAAAGAATGGGATCCTGTAACTTGGGATGGGGATGTGTGGGAAGACCCCATTGAAGCTGAGAATTTTGAACCTTCAGATTCTCAAGCGTTTGCCCCACCTGAGGAAGTAGTACCCTCAGCCCCACCCCTTGAATTAATGCCTTTCCCATACGAGGAAGTTAATTCCCCAGAGTCTGATAAGACAGCAGTGACTTTCACTGGAGAAAATGCCAGATTAGACAATATTGATGTTTCTCAAGGTCCACCAATAGTTTCTTCTAGACCTATAACCAGACTCAAGGCAAAACAAGCCCCTAAAGGGGAGGTAGAAAGTGTAGTCCGTGAGGAAATTCGATACACTACTAAGGAGCTTAATGAGCTTGCTAATTCATTCAAGCAGAAGTCTGGGGAATATGTGTGGGAGTGGATTTTAAGGGTGTGGGATAAGGGTGGAAGGAACATAAAACTAGAGCAGGCTGAATTTATTGACATGGGTCCTCTGAGTGTAGATTCTAGGTTTAATATGGAAGCTCGTACAGTTAAAGAAGGTGTCAGAAGTTTGTTTGAATGGTTGGCCGAAGCATTTATCAAAAGATGGCCTACTGAAAAGGAGTTAGAGGTACTTGATATCCCTTGGTTTAGTGTTGATGAAGGGATTTTAAGGCTTAGGGAAATTGCAATGCTAGAGTGGATACGTTGTATAAAACCTAATTCCCCACAATGGGAAGGTCCAGAAGATATGCCCTTCACCAGTCCTATGAGACACAAACTGGTGAGAGCGGCACCAGCACATTTGAAGGGTTTTGTTTTTTCTCTTTTCCTTGTGCCAGACCTTAGGGTTGGATATGCTGCTGCTCAATTATATGAATTAAATTCAATGGGCTTAATTGGGCCCCGAGGTAACAAGGGCCAGGTGGCAGCATTGAATCACCAGAGACAAGGTGATCATAGTTATTATAATGGACAGTGTAGACAAAACAATGTTTATAATGATATAACCCGCAATGGTCAGCACAGGAGAGCTGAAATTTATAATGGCGTGACTCGTTTGGACCTTTGGTCCTGGCTAATCAATCATGGTGTTTCCAGGCATGAAATAGATAGGAAGCCCACTGCATATCTGTTTGACCTGTATAAGCAGAAAAATTCTCAAACAAAGGAAAGAAGGGCTACAGTGGATTGTGGCAAAAGGCAGTCTCGGCCAGTGAATCAATTTCCAGACTTGAGCCAGTTTGCAGATCCAGAACCCCTTGAATGAAGGGGTGGCCAGGTTCCTCTGAGAGAGGATCTTGATAAGATACCTAAAAGTTTTGCTGTTAACCTGTCTCCAGTTCTTCCCCAGAGGGACCTACAGCCTTTTACAAGAGTAACTGTACACTGGGGAAAGGAAATAATCAGACTTTCCAGGATCTATTGGATACTGGTTCCGAATTGACACTGATCCCAGGAGACCCCAAGAAACATTGTGGCCCTCCAGTTAAAGTAGGGGCTTATGGAGGACAGGTGATTAATGGAGTTTTGACTGATGTCTGACTCACAGTAGGTCCAGTAGGTCCCCAAACACATCCAGTGGTCATTTCTCCAGTTCCAGAATGTATAATTGGGATAGATATACTCAGAAATTGGCAGAATTCTCACATTGGTTCCCTGACTTGTGGAGTGAGGGCTATTATGGTTGGAAAGGCTAAATGGAAGCCTTT
>JADRCD010226277.1:0-15912 GCA_019843815.1 Montemys delectorum
TACCATTCATTACACTCAAATCAGTGTGTGTCTGCATGTGTGTGTGCACGTGTGCACGAATCTGTGTCTGTGTCTGTCTGTCTGCCTGTCTCTCTGTCTCTTCTTTTGACTGCAAGGCTCTGGCATATAGGCAGCCTTTATCTTTCACGTTAATATCTTCATAGTCTCTGGCAGGTGATCAATACTCAATGAATGTTGAATGAATGGCTAAAATTAACACACGACTTAACGTAAAATCTTAATGAATGTTAAAAATTGAAGTTGAGTTATTGCTCCTCCCAAGTCCCTTCCTTATCAATATCCAGGAAGGCCTCTGCTCTGCAGCTAATGATGACTATGAATATTTCATAGCAATGCCTGCAAAGCCACCACGCCCCCCATCAGCCATGTTTAATGGGCCATGTTATTTCACTGCCTTAATCTGTCTCACTCAGCTAGGTTGGCCTCCGCTTCTCTAGCCTCTAGGCTGCTGGCAATTCCTGGTTATTATAGGTATCATGCTGCTACCGACATGCCTTTCTTTCTTTGGGAATAATATCAGAGTTTTTCTTTTTACCAAAGAAGGAATTACTGGGTCAGAGGTCCAGCAGCCCTCAGGTTGCCTGATTGCTGATGGAAATTGGTGCAGTCTCTCTGCACTGCGAAGCTGAAGAATGAGTTTCTCACTTGCTGCCCATCTTGAGTTTTATTGTATTTATTTCCGGCGCTTTAATGGCCACATAACTGGACCTGAACGTTGCTTGGATCTGAATTTTATCTCCTCACCGACGAGACCGCACCTCTCTCCACACCATGATTTACCAGCTCCATTTTCCTGTGTGATTTGGTCCCTCTCCTCTGGCTACTTATCGAAGGAATCACATCTCTGTCCATCCATTATCAGTTTGGGGCAGTAAGCAGGTCTGGGAAGGAGACCACGTCAGACATAATGGATGCCACAGCTCTCCCTTTGATATTTATTTTTATTACATTGTGGTGCAAAAATGTTCATTCTGATGTATTTGAAGCCATCCATCAGAGCCCTGATGGTATCTGTTTCTTCAATAGCTAGGAATTTATCTTCTCATTGGCAGCAGGGGTAAGAGTGCTGGTTTCTTGTCTCCAGGTCTGTCACAGATTAACGTTCAGTTACAGCCGAACTTGACCGGCTTGCTGTCCGGATGTAAGTGAAGACTCCCTAGCCTATTTGCACCCCCCAGCAATGTTTATTAAACACCCATCTCCTTTTCCCTACGTGAATGTGAATCTTTGCTGGTCTAACATTGGTTTCCTCAGTTCAAATCCATCTAGAGCCTCTCTTGGCTTCACTTTTGCTGTTTTCAGATCCAGCACAGGATGGTTTCTGTGACTGGCAGTTTCCATCTTAATCACTCAGAAGGGATCGGCAGCCGTGGCCATTAAAAGACAAATCCTTCGACTGGGCTTTGCCGGAAAGAACTGGCTCGGGGCTGTCAGATTCTATTAGAGGACTTAGGAGGATTTACATTGAGATTACCTCCACTCTATATATTGACTCTGGGACACAGCATATGTACTTGGGGATTACAATTAGACCAGAGCTGGGTGGTTTCCCAAAGAACTCAGGGCTTCAGACAAAGGTAACAACACTCTGTTTCCCTTTAACAGGGCATGAGGCTCAAAGGGCCACCGGGTCAGAGACAGAACATTTTGAATACTGTCATTTTCTTCAACCTTCCCCCACCCCTAGCCCAGGCACATAGGTTAGAAGCCCAATGGGACTCTGCTACAGTGTATGTTCTAGGCAAAGGTGGCAGCAGATGAGAGATGGTGAACAGAGGGTGGCATGGAGGATTCACAGTCTCCCCATCTGCTGGAGCCTCGCAGGGCACGATTGGTGCCAACATCTGCAAGGCCTCTGCTTGTACTATGTCTTTCAGTTGTAGTCTCCTGACAAAACCCCTTCAACCACGCCACACACCTCAGTCACCAGGCTGAGCACTCTTAGGTAAAGGCATGGAGGCTGTGGATGCCGGCAGTGATGAGCATCTCCAGGTTGAGCGTGCTGGGTCTGTGCTGTGATTTCAGGCTCGGAGAGATGTCTCCCCATCTTGTCTTTCCTCCTTTCTGTACATTGGGCATCCTACCTAGGTGTGGCGGGTTCTTTCAGAGCCTGTGTGCTCTGGGTCTTGTTGAAGGCTTGCCCACCTTTCTTAAAGCCACCTTCTCTCTGCATGTCAGCCTTGATTTTCCTCCGCAGTCCCCGTCATCAAAATTCTCCATCCCCGTCATCAAAATTCTCCATGGTGACGTGACCACTTTCTCCTCCCACACGGCTTACTCACCCTTGCTGCCTTGTTCCTCTGGCTTCATGCTCTCACCATCAGGAAAGATGGTCCCATCCCGACACAGGTCGTGCTTGCCAGTGGAACATGTGGCTTCCTGACATCAAACCCCAGCATTCTCTCCAGAATCCTTGATGTCTCACCTCTCCTCCCATTTTCTCTTCTTACATGCACATTTCTCTGACATGGGGAGCTCTCTATCCTCACCCTCTCTCTGGCTACTCCTTCCCAGGCTCATTGTTTGCTCCTATCTGTCTCCCAGAGTCACTGCTCCTGGTTTCTTCTCATGGCCTTGGTCTTCCCTACGTGACACTGCTCTTTGCTGGTCACCACCCTGATAGTGGTTTCCATGGCTGTGTGGCCATGGGATAATTTGCTACTGTATCTTTAGGCTCAGGACTGCTTTCTCCTGGTGTGGAGACTCCTGTTTCCCTAATGTGCACTCTGAAATCCAGATGTCTGTGTCAGACAGTGCCTTGTCACATGGTGGCTTTGTGACCTTGAATGAGCCTTGATTTTCTTTCCCCTTGATAATATATTATAAAGGCATTTATGATAATACAATAATAGTAATAGTGATATTGATGATGATGATGATGATGATGATGATGATGATGATGATGATGATACAACTTAACTAGCTGTCTACCTCTCCTTCACATGGCCTACAGGATGTGGCTTGCTCTAATCTAATTTGCTTCCTACATTTTCCTACATCTCCAACTTCCATATCCCCATATACTTCTTTCTTTTGGTGGATAACAGATAATGTTGTTCCGCTCCCCGGTTTCCCAGGTTCCCCTTTGCTCGGCCCTCTGTGGTCAGCCACTTTCTACACCTCTCCCTCCTCCACATATCTGTCTCCCTTTTGTCCCATCCCTGCTCCCACCCTGCTCCTGCATGGACTGATTCTCCATGCTGAGTCCCTTAGCAGTTCCTGACACAGCCAAGCTTATGCCAGGTGCCACAGCTCACAAGCTTTTGCATGGTCTCCTTTACCCACACCATTCTTCTGTGTGACACCCTGTGACATGTAGCCTTCCCTGTACTCAGTGATTTCTGCCATTTCACCCAATGCTCCTCCTGCCAGAACAGTCTTTTCCTGTCCCTCCTTGTCATGTTGCCAACTCCTTTTTTTTTTAAACCCCATGTTAAAAGCAGCTGCTCACAGTAGCTTCTCTACACAGCCAATACGTGACTCTGACCTCTGTGTTCCTGACTCTGACTTCTGTGTTCCTGGCAATCTATCCCTACCATTTGTAGGTCTCACAATTTTCCTTACAGTGTAAGATCATGTGTCTAGAAGTTTCTACTCCCTGTAGAAGGAGCATGACTTTCTTGTCCATTCTCTATGACACATAGTAGGTGCTTCACAATTCCTGCCCATTCCCTGTGACACATAGTAGGCACTTCATAATGGCTGCTGAAGAAATAGCTCATTCAAAAATCTTTGTGATAATGAGCATGGTCTCCTTAACTCCTGGAGCAAGACATACAATAATCCCTTTTTCTTGTTCATGTTCTTCATCTTTGACGTTGAACAAATGATGCTCAACAAATGTTATAGGAGTAACCAGCCAGTCTTTGGTCTGCTTCCCGAGATGAAACACATGCCTGGCACTACAAATCTGATTCAGAACCCAGAGGCTGAGGAGCTCATAGGTCCAGGGGTGAAGCCATTACTATCATTTTTCTAACTGGAGATAGTATCAAACTGCCCTCAAAATTCATCTTTCTTTCCCCCAGAGATTAGTGCTGCTCTCAGACTCCATCAGAGAAGTTCCCTTATGTAGTGGATATGAGTCAGTGCAGAAGCTCACAACTGGTTAAAGTGCAGAGAATAAATGTCCCTGGGATGCTCAGTTACAATGGCACATCTACACTGCACCTTTTCCTAGAGTTCAGACATCTTCAAGGGAAAGGAGTAGAGAGACTCTAAGAGCCAGAGATTGTGGGGGACTGACTGTGAAGCAGTGTGTTCTGGGTAAGGCAGGACTGTTGTATTAGGGAACTCATAGCAGCTGCTTTCACCTGTACAAGATCAAGCCAGGCAACATTCTATCATGACATAAGGATTGATTCATGACCCTATACCTGCTTAAGGAGCTTTGGACACTTGATAGTTCCTGACGAAGGGAGTCAATTTTATTTGGGGGTGTGGTTCCCCATAGCTCCATTGTACTCCAGTGGATGGGCCCATACCCGGGAGTATATGATATGGATAGGGAAACTTAGAGTTGATAAGATGAGAAAAGGAAAGGAAGACACAAAGTTTGGAGAGATAGGATGGTGGGGAGGACCTAGGAGGAGTTAGGGGGAGGAACTGGGGTAAATTCACTGTATGAAATTCTTTTTTTTTTTTTCATTTTTTTTGGATTGCTGTTCTTTTTATTATTTTTTATTTTTATTAAATGTTTTCTTTATTTACATGTCATTCAATATCTCCTTTCCCAGGTTCCCCACCAAAAATAAAATAAAGTAAAATAAACAAAAACAAAACAAACCCTTGTTCCCTCCCCCCTCCCCGTGCCCACCACCCCACCCTCTCCTGCTTACTGGCCCTGGCACTCCCCTACACTGGGGCATAGAACCTTCACAGGGCCAAGGGCCTCTCCTTCCATTGATGATCGACTAAGCCATCCTCTGCTACACATATACTGCTGGAGCCATGAGTCCCACCATGTGTACTCTTTGGTTGGTGATTTGGTTCCTAGGAGCTCTGAAGGCAGAAGTTAGTTCATATTGTTGCTTGTCCTAAGGGGCTGCAAACACTTCACCTTTGGGTCCTTTCTCTAGCTTTTTCATTGGAGATCCTTGTGCTCAGTCCAATGGATGCTGTGAGCCTCTACTTCTGTATTAGTCAGGCACTGTCAGAGCCTCTCAGGAGATAGCTATATCAGTTCTTTAAAACGGAAGCTCAGAGTACAGTTGAGGCGATGGGAAAAATAGCAGGCTTGGTACTAGAAGCAGCAAATGGTGATCTGTGTGCTTGGGAATCTACAGTGTGGGGTGAGACAGACTTAGAGATGAGAAGATACTTCCTGAAGGAATTGACTCTGAGCTGAGGATGAGCTGGACACCGGGAAGAAAGAGAGAGATGATGCTTATGTAGAGATGCTCATGTTCTTCTGTTTGCCAAATAGTGGCTAAGCAAATAGTGCCTGTACGACCGATGGCTTCTACCTCAAATCCGCTCACTTTCACAGAGTGGCTGAGCGGCACACCCAGGGTATCAGACATCTCACAGCCTCTTCCCTATCTTCACTCACCTAATGAGAAGAGCCAGTGAGCCAGGGCAAGTTCTGCAGAAAGGATGCTGTAGAGCTTAGGTATCAGGTACCTCTTTGTTTCCCCGGGCAAGACACTGGACTCCAAGGAGCAGAGTCACGTGTTCAAGGTCTCACAGAGGTAACTAGAGGCACAGCCAGATTCACCTCTAGCACCTCCTCTACTCATCCCATGTTGGTGCCTTCTATACATGAAGGCCAGCTTTCCCAATGGGAGTGTCGTACAGAGTAATAACATCTGAACCATGAACTTGACCATTTGACCCTCCTGGATAGATTTTTCATCAAAAACATCACCACTGGGGGTACAGAGACACTTAGTCAATAGGAAAAGACAAGAACATTCTGCTTTCCACATTCCAACACTGTGGCTCAATGAAGTAAGAGATAAATCGCAGAAAGAACCAGGGGGCCGTTCAGTCACACAGAAGTTAGAAGTGTTCCCAAAGAAAGCCTCGGTTAGGGAGGGAATTCAGAAAGAAGTATTTAAAGAGCAAAGATGTAAACACAGCATATCATATAAATTTATGGGATGCTGCCATGCTGGTACTTAAAGGAAAAAGTATTGCTGGTGATGGCCTCTATTAGTGAGAAAGAAAGAAAACGGGGAATTAAGTCTCTGCTTAAATAACCTCGAAGGCGCACAAATTATAAAATGAAAGGGAGGTAGGGAGAGTAATAAAACCCAAAGCAGAAATGAATAAACAAGAGCATAAAACTGAATTTGAAGGGATGGACCAGTGCATCTCACACTCAGCAGTGAATCAGGATTACCTCGGATCTTCATTTGACCCATCTGAGCCAGACCTGCAGAGACGTAGACCCTGGAACCTGCATTTCTGACAACTGTATGACTGCCATGCAACTAGCACTATCCCTAGGTGTATTGGGAGCCATGGTTTACACTGCTTCTCCCTAAGGAGACAAAGGGGGTCCTTGGCCAGCATGGATTTTGGCGACCCATCTCCTGTCTTCCCTCCATGGGAGAAGGCAGTGAGATTCTGGTCTCTGGATGCAGGGCACTGTCCTGAGAATGGACACTTAGCCCTGGCTGATACTAGGTATCCCTGTAGATATGGAACGTGGAGAGATGTGCAGCATCCCTCTAGAAGTCTGATTGTTAACAGTGCAGCAGTGGGTTTCCTGATGCTAGGCTTCCCAGACTATAGAGGAAAAATGTGCTGGTTTTTATTTATTTATTTATTTATTTATTTATTTATTTATTTATTTATTTATTTTGTTGACAAGTTGACACAAGCTAGGGACATTTGAGAAGAAAGAACCTTAACTGAGAAAATGCCTCCATGGGACTGGCTTGTAGTTCTCTCTCTCTCTCTCTCTCTCTCTCTCTCTCTCTCTCTCTCTCCCTCTCCCTCTCCCTCTCCCTCTCCCTCTCCCTCTCCCTCTCCTTCTTTTCCTCCCTCCTTCCATCCTTTACTCCCCTAACCCGAAGATAGGCTTTCTTTGTGTAGCCCTGGCTGTCCTAGAACTCCCTCTTGTAGACCAGTTCTGGCCTTGAAGTCAGAAAGATCCACCTGCCCCTACCTCCTGAGTTCTGAGAGTGAAGGTGTGTGCCACTACTACCTGGCTGTAGTGTAGTTCCTGATTGATGATTGATGTCCAAGCACATTGTGGTCGTCTGGATGGTATAACAATGCAGACTGAGAAAGCCAAGAGGAGCAAGCTAGTAAAGCAGCACTCTTCCATGGCCTTTGCATCAGCTACGGCTTCCGGATTCCCCCCCCCCCCCGTTTGAGGTTCTGCCCTGACATCCTTCAGTGACAGACAATGATATGGAAATACAAGATGAAACAAACCCTTTTCTCCCCTTTCCACCATGCTTCTGGTCATGGTGTTTGTCACAGCAATAGAAACTCCAAGTAAGACAATGGGGGAGGCTGTTCTTCAGAGAAAGAAGGTTAAGGCATTGTATAGACAGAAACAGACCAGCAGACAGGAGGAAATCCCTGAATCCTTTGAGTCTCTGCTTCCTCTTGTTTCTAAAAGCTGGCTGCTTTTGCTTCCTTTGTTTCCAAGAGATATTCATGTGTGTGTACAGCTTCTGAGCATTATACCCTTCTTGGCAGGGCTCCTGTTCCATGTACCAATGCAGCCAGCAAACACATGATTTTACCAGGTTCTTTTCTTTATAGTTCTATGCTTCCTATATCCGCATCCACACAGTCATCCTTGAAGGGAAGTAGGAAGAACACGGTGACAGTATCTTGCTGTCCCACCAGGGCCACAGTGATGCTTTCTGGGTCCTCTTGTGTAAGTCTCTCCTAAGTCAGACTTGCTTCTCTACAACACACCTCCCTCAATTTTAAGGTCAAATCTTATCTTGTGTCCTGATAGCCGTGGGTATGGCTGCAAAATGCTTGACTTTTGGAAAATTATGGAATAATTTTTAAATGATAAACGGAACTCACATTTTACATTTGCTATCATGGTGTTGATCAGCAAATGCTTGAGAAGCATAAAGCCAAATATTTAATCCAGACTGAGGACAATGTTGCTTCTGGGTATTCATGGACACATGGAACATGGTTACCATGTTATGAAGAAGAGATACACATGAGTAATCAGAAGTGACAAAATGTGAAGTCCAGTGGACAAGGCAAGAAGGTAACACAGATGGGAGTGGCTCTATAGTCAGTGGAGTAGGTGGAGGCTGCCTCCAAGTAGAAGACGCTTTCTCCGAGTCTTCAGAGACAGGTTAATGGCAGATCAGGCAGTGAGAAGAGCACACAGAAGTTTATTAAGGAACTCAATCATAAAGGTCAGAAGAGACTAGGGAGCTTGTGCAAGAGCTGTGGAAAAGAAGGCTCTGGGAAGCAGGTAGACCCGCCCCTGGAGGGCCTTTGTGGACTGTCTGAAGCCTGGACTTGATCTTGCTGGTGAGATAGGAAGCAGTCCTGGCAAATGGAGAGCACTTAGTGTTATTAATTATTTCCGGTTTTCTGTTCTGGGCCCAGGGTAGGACTGCATTTCTTGACATCCTTGTGTCTGGATAGAATCCCATGGCCAGGAGACATGAATGGCTATGACATACTATTTCTGGGTCCAACATCCAATTGCTTATGTGGGACCCAGCAGATTTTCCTCTCTCTGTCAAGGTAACTTAGCATTCCAGATGGCTATTCCTCTGGCTTGGAGCCTGGAGCTTAGGAGTCCAGTAGAACCCTGACACCCCTTGCTGGACATACATCAGGGACATGCCACAGACCATTGCTTAGTAGGAGTTACTGAGATGTGAGTTTACCTGGTACTGTAACACATAGCAGCTTGTCCTTACAGTCATAGCTGACTTACCACCCATGCCTGCCCCTCACCCCCCCGACACACATGGAAAGGGTACGATGCTGGCAGAGAAGGCCTGAGGGCTGCACCTGTTGTCCATGCTGAAGAAAGATGTGAACAGCTTGGGACTTGGAACCTCTCACGCAGATCACCTTGACCTACTCCATCTGCCCGTGTCTCAGTATTCATGTGACCAAGGCCCTGGACTCTCACCGCCTAGCCTAACCTTCCCACACTGGCACTTTGCTCTGCAGAGGTGGGAAAACGTGAATTGGGCCATAAAAAGTGAGAGTTCAGAGACATGATACATTAAAACAACCTCGAGTTGAGAGCAGACACATGAACTTTGAAAATGCAAATCTCCCTCCAGGTAAGTAAATAAAACCAGTCTAAGAAATGGCACATAGGAATTTTGAAAAGTGATATTGAAGAAAAAGGCTCAGATGAAACAAAAACATACAGTGGAAAGGCAGGAAATGCAGCAAGGAAAACACAAAGAGTTCAACATCAGACCTGCCATTACATCCATCCTGCTTTTGAAAGCTACAACGCAGCCTCCAGCACTAACCTGTCCATCCATGCAGAAAGTAGGAACTGCCCACTGAGTGCTCAAGTACCACGTGGGGTCCCAGGGCCCATGCCTCTGAGTCATTCTGAGGTTAGCTCTGCCTCCTCAGAGCTTCCTGTCCAGAGGAGCATGGAAACGAGAAAGCAGTACATAAACTTCCCTAGCCAGGTTGTTGCGAGTATCTGTTTCACCTAGAAGCCACCTGACTGTGCGCACAGCAGCCTGCAGATGCTGAGCAGGTGTAATAAAGTTTATTACATTTCCAGAGACCTGGGATGGACCACAGGACTTCGTAGTAAACAAATCTTCTGTTCAATAATCATTGGAGAGACATGCATTATTTAAAGTCTACAAGGAGGCAATTTGTAACATTCAGTCACAGCAGAAAGGAAAAGGAGACAGATGCTTCCCACACCTGAGCCCATACATTTCCTTCTGATCCCATCCCTGGGAGACTAAAAGGTCTGTGGTAGGTTATATGATCCCCATAACAAAGAGAAGGCAAGACAGTGGGGAAAGAGAGGGATGGGGAAACTTCTCTTGGGACTGTCTTTTGTCTCTGTCCTGGTACATCTGAGTCACCTGTTTCGTCTAGAGCTTTCCTTCCCTCCCCATCTCTCTCTGCATATAGCCATAAGCATGTTGGGGGTTCTCTCTCTGCATAATATTAACATGCAGGTTGGGGTTCTTCACATGGTATGTAAGATTTAGAAGACATAGTTCAGAGAACTAGACCTCTCACATTTATGCTTGTGTGTTTTTTTGCTTCTAGGTAAAGAAACGTAGGTTTGAGTTATAAGCATTTAGACTCAAGTTTGGATCTGTGACTTTGGCAAGTTACCTCATCTAGTTGACCCAAAGGATGTATAAATATATGTTTACACATATGCATGTAGAAATTTTACAATATGGGCATATATTTATATCTATAAAAATGTACATAGATACATTTATAGTCATATCCATGCACACGTGCACACGTGCACACGGGCATGTATTCATATGTATATAAATATGTGAACATAGCCTAGCACAGTCACAGATATATTGGGAAGCCGTGGTATCTGTGGTGGTTTGAATATGCTTGGTCCAAGGATTGGCATTATTAGGAGGTGTGGCCTTGTTGGAGGAAGTGTGTCACTGTGGTGGTGGGTTTTGAAGCTCCACCCAGGACAGAAGAGACTGTCTTCTCCTGTTTGCCTTCGCAACAAGATGTAGAAACTCTCAGCTCTTCCAGTGCCATGCCTGCCTAGATGCTGTCATGCTCCTGAGTTGATGATAATGGACTGGACCTCTGATCCTATCAGCCAGCTCCAATTAAATGTTGTCCCTTACAAAACTTGCCTTAGTCATAGTGTCTCTACACAGTGATGAAACCCTAAGACAGTGTCCTTTCTGTGGATAGGGCCTCCCATTGTGTCTGCTTATGGTAGCTGCTGAGGCTCTGTGTGATCTGAGGAATGGTATGTGGTAGGGCTCTAGACCATCACGCCTCCCAAACCCTTTCTTGATTTTTAAATACCATTGTTAGAACCAAACCACTTCCAAATGCCACTGAGCCTGGTGCTAGGTAAAAGAGTGAAATCAGGCAGTTGACCACAGATGTCATTCTAGACAGTGAAAAGGTCACTTGCTATTTAAAGTGACTCTAGAGTCATCTTTGTTCTAGGCTGACTGTGTCCTTTGGTTTTTAATCAAGTTCCCAGAGCCCAGAGGCCAGATCTACAAGGCTAGGTAGCATTCTTGGTTACTGTCTCACCTTGGTTTCTGAAAATAAAATGTTTAGACTTTCCTTCCTTCCTTTCTTCCTTCCTTCCTTCCTTCCTTCCTTCCTTTTTCCTTCCTTTCTTTTCTTTCTTTCCCTTCTTTCTCTTCTCTTTCTTTCTTTCTTTCTTTCTTTCTTTCTTTCTTTCTTTCTTTCCTTCTTTCTTTCTCCTACAATGAACGTGAACCTACCTGTTCATTTGTAAATCGCTCCCGTTTTATCAAGATAACCAGGGACTAGCTGTGTCAGGAGAGGCAAAGTATCCCAAGCCTGATGCTATGCAGTGGGTCTCCTAGGGTATCTGTTAAGATGCTAATCCACAAGCCATGCTAGATGCACTGCATGGGGGAATCAGAGAGTGCGTGAAGGGCAGTGGCAGCTATCATCTGGCCACATTGCCAGTGCTCCTGGTAGAGTTGCCAGAAGCCCCTTCTGAGCAGTGGGGCAGTGCACCTGTATGTAAGCGTGTCTCCTGAAGGCCTCCCAGAATGCACTGCTGTCTGACCCATGCTCACTTTCTTTCTCTGTCGAGTGGTTCCCTACTCTCCAGGACTTGACGCCAGCACCATCTTTGCCCTCATCTTAGATTAAATGACTGTCCTAGGATGTACTGGACTCCCACCTGTGTGATCAGGTGTAATCCTCAGCACACAGTGCGGCCCTGAGGTGCTGTGGGGTGAGGACACTAGGAAAGGAGAGTATCCACATGGCTGGTTGGTAGGGACTCATGTTCTGATCATTAGACTCCTTTGGCCAGGCACCCTGAGTGACAGAGGAAACTTGAGTTCAGATGGGGCCTCTGCCAGCTCTGGGAAGAGAAGTTAGGCCAAGGAGCAGGGGCTGCTCAGTAGGATTTTGTATTAAATCAGGCGAGACAGCAACTTGCCTCATAGTTTTTCACAATTATTCTCTCAGGCAGAGCCTAAACCTAGGCTCTCAAGTGGGAAAATCCCAAAGCTAAATTCTCTTCAGCATTGACATGATGCCAAGTGGAAAATTCTATACCCGACCTCATGTAGATGGTTCATAGACAAAGCAGAGGTACCCCTTGCCATAGCAGTGCCTATCTTTAAAGGCCTCTGATGTACTCTGGGAGCTTAGATCAGAAGTTAGATTAGGTCAGAAGTTAAAGGCCAATCTGGGCTCCATCACTGAGAACCTACCCCAAGAAACAAAATAATCAACAATAAATAACAACACACTAAAAAGAGGACATGAAACAACCCTACGACGATACTGATAAGCGTGAAACACTTGAGTCCCAGCTCTAATATTCAGTGAGTGCGTAAATATTATAAAACCCAACAACAACCCCCCTCACTCCCAAAATAAAACAAAAACGAAATCTAAAACCCTGAGGTCTGAAGCACTTCTGACCTCAAGCATTTTGGGCAAGGAAGACTCAGCCCACAGCATCTTCATGGTGGTCTGCGGAGACTGCCTTGTGGGAGTCCGGGAATGGATCTGTGTGCGTGGTCCAGGCAGCCTGGGGCTGAGCCTCTGGTCCCAGTCATTCTGATACTTCCTAACCAAGGCAATCTCCAGGCCAGAGAAGTATCCAAGAAGAAGACTTAATGACATTGGAAATCAGGACCTGGTGACTAATGAAATGGGTCCGTGGCGAACAGGAAGGAGTCCGTGTTGGTATGGCAGTGTATAGAATGTTCTAGCTTCCTGTCTGTTGCCTGAGCAAGTCACTTGGAGCAAAAGCAATTTAGGTCAGGAAAGAGTTTATGTGCTTTACACTTCCACGTCACAGTCCATCGCTGAAGGAAGTCAGGGTAGGAGCTCAAGTAGAAACTGAAGAAGAAACCATGCCTGCATGTCTGGATCTGGCCCAGACTACATTGGGGTGGGTTCTTCCTTATCAATCATCAGTCAAGACCATCTCTCACAGACATGGGTACAAGCTAGTCTGATCTGGGAAATTTCAGAGGCTTTCCTCTTGCCAGGTTGTGTCATGTTGACAATGAAAACTGACCAGCACATTTGGGGAGGGGGCCTGGGAGGGAGAAGGAGCTGCTACAATCAGCAGGTGGCATGGTGATTCAGAAAGGCTAGTGTTAGCACCAAGAGAGTGCAGCTGGTCCCAGGGTAACTATCACTCTTCCATCTACTTAACACATTTTCCTTCCGTGCCAACCATTGACATAGGCTCCCAAGGAGGACACTCCCTCTACGTTCCTGCTGCGGATATCTTCTTAGCTATCACCTGCTTCCTTCCTTTAAAGCTTCCATTGATATAATTCATCAGTTATTGATCGTAAACCACAGAGCCTGTGACTGGGTTGTCATTTCCACCAAAGCCAAGGAAGATTAACCTAGAGCCTGTGTTGGGGCACCTTTATGCCAGCTCGGAGTCTCTGTGTCACAGGGGCACAGGCAGTGGAGACTGGGAAATTCTTGTCTCCTTTTGCTCATCCTTTCCTCCTTCCCAGCACATGCCAGAGTCTGTGGCTCAGATGCAACACAGTGCTGATCTTGGCCTGGGTAGGAGGAGGGAGTTGCACCCCATAAGGGGAAGAGAAGTCCCCCCCCTTGTACAGAGGAGGAGTGTGAGACTGACAGAGAAAGGAAAACCTCAGGAGCCACTGATCTTGAGTCTGACTGTGGCTATCAGTAGTAACCATCAGAATGTGGGGAGGTGGCAACCACACCCACCAGCTACGTGATGCCTGGATGTCATTTTGTATCTCTGAGACTCATTTCCTTATCTGCGAAAGTGTATGACGTGTCACCTACTTGATAAAGACAGCATGGGAATCCCTACAGGAAGCCAGCTACAAAATACTTGGCACATCATAGGTCCTTTCTCCTGTCAATCATTTCACAGTTCTTAATTAGCAAGGGCTTCCCCTTCCAGGAAGTTTATGTGGATATGCATGGCTTTCTGTATTTTGGTATAGGCATGGTGCATCTCTCTAAGATTTTAGATTCATTTTCTGCAGAAGAACAACAGATTTTCATTATGTAATTTTTTTATATATAAATGCAGAAAATGATTCTATTCTCAAAATTTCCCATTTCTTTTGGAAAGACCATAGCTTCAGAGAAAGTCTCAAAGCTACCCGTAGTCCCAGTGGCATCAGCACACTGCCGGCTCTCCCTATCTTCTATTCTACAGACTTATGGCTGTCAAAGCCTCCTACAACTGCTTTGTGGTCTCTTTATTCTTGTGTACAAAGCCAGCATTTCACAAATGTTGTGTGTGTGTTATTCATGCCTTTAATACTATGTAATAATGTTATTGTTGGTGTGTGTGTGTGTGTGTGTGTGTGTGTGTGTGTGTGTAGGTCAGAGGGCAGCCTTTCACATTGTTCCTTTAGAGCCACCCATCTTGTTTTTTGAGATGAGCTCTCTCACTGGGAGCTGGAGCTGGGCTGGCTGGCCAGAAAACCCCAGGCAGCCTCCCTCTTGTCTCCACCTCTCCAGTGCTGAGATTCAAAGTATGCATCATCACACCTAGCTTCTTGAATGGATGCTGGGGTTGAACCCTGTTCCTTTTGCTTGCGTGACAAGCACTTTACCAACTGAGCTATTTCCCCAGCCACCATACCTTCATATTGGTAGGTCCTCAGAGCTCTATGATATCTCATCTTATTGCTGTTCGGTTAGTTAGAAAAATACACCCCCTATTTAACATTCCAACTCTTGCTTGCAATCCTTTCTAGATAAGATGGAGTCTCAGGGTAGGAGTCTTCCTATGTCAGCTCCTGAGTTCTTCAGAACATCTAGAGGAATCACTGAACCATGCAAAGAAGCCCACTCTCCTTTTGAGCTAAAGATCCTTTTCACTAAAGATCAGAATTTGATCCCAGGCCCTCCTCATTTCTTCCTTTCTTAGACTATGTGAGTAGACCTTTCCTATTTCAAAAGCAAAAGCCGAGAGTGATCAAGCAGGATAGGGTGGGAAGAGAGAGAGTGAGCCACTCCTCCCACCTGCTTTTCTGAGCCTCTCACAGGACATCTGTCTTGTTCTTATTTAGCTCCGGGGAATATCTGTTCACCCAGTGCCACTGTGAATTGTTCCCAAGGCTGTGACAGGAGAGAAAGGTCAGATGTCTAAAATGTCCCCTTGTGTGCTATGTCTGTTGTGCAAGGCTGCCTCCCATTCAGGACATGGTTAGGGGCTAACCATGCTACCCAATGGTTCAGAACAGCACCCAGGCCCAGCAGTTTCTCCCAGCCTTCAGTTTTTTTTCTGTCTGATTCTGACTCGGAAGACATTGATCTTCTGAAGGGGTTGAACCGTCTCAGGAGTCTGGGATCTGGATTAGAAATGAGACCTGAAAAGTCACCAATGATTTTTCCAGTCTTGTAGCTTTTGATCCCTCATTTCTCATTGCATAGGACCTCAATCAATCCTTCAGAGGTACCCATTGTGCATATACATCTGTTTTAGTCCTTGGTGTCTGTTTTTGTAAAGGCAGGGGAATTATGACAAATACCACTTATGTTTGTTTCCGGAGTCACTGAGACAGTTCACGAAAGCACTGCATGTCAGATGTCCATACAGAGTCTTCCTCAGCATGCTGTGGGCTGACGTGCTGATAGCAGTGATGATGGAGACACACTTAAAGGTGTTTACACTGGTAGATGCTCTATAGCCATCATGTGGTTGATCGTAAGTAATGCCTTTGCGCTCTCTCTCTCTCTCTCTCTCTCTCTCTCTCTCTCTCTCTCTCTCTC
>JADRCD010226277.1:15922-49272 GCA_019843815.1 Montemys delectorum
CTCTCTCTCTCTCTCTCTCTCTCTCTCTCTCTCTCTCTCTCTCTCTCTGTGTGTGTGTGTGTATACACATGTGCATGTGTGCAGGTCAAAAGTCAGTCAGCCTTGGACATCATGCCTCAGGAGCCATCTACCATGTATTTTGAGAGAGGGTGTTATTGGCCCTGGAACTTACTGATTATGTTGAATAGGTTATACTGACAGACCAATGAGCCCCAAAGATACACTTATCCCTGTGTCTCCAATGCAGGAATTACAAGCAGTTGTCCTCTTGCCTAGATTATTTTTTAACCCGTGTTTTGGGGATCGAACTCAGGTCCTCATGCTTGCATAGTTAGCCTTTTACTGACTGAGCCATCTCCCCATTCCAGCCCTAAGCAATTCTAGCCCTTGAGTTCTCCTGTGCAGGTTCCCATTGGTTGCACTCTACGTCTATGAAAGGGATGCTTTTGCTTTGTGTATGGGGCAAGGGACCTGTCAGTCACAAGTGTTTATGAGGGTGTGGGCTGGACTCTGCTTTCCCACAGAGCAGTTGAGGGAGGACTGGCACAGTATCTGAAGCATAGATCCACTCAGATCTTCAGCAATGGCAAACAATGGCACCTGAATTGATGAAAACCACTGTCCTTTTAACCAATAGCAGAGACTCCCAGCCCAGAGGGTCACTTCTAGAAGTCACAGCATAGCTTATGTGCAAGTCATCTCTCTTTCTCTGGTCCTGGAGTGATCCCAGAGTGGCACTAGAGATGGTAGTCTGGAGGTGGTGCTGCCACCAAAGAATGGACCTCAAACCTGGATGGGAACCTGTGTCCTGTGGCAGGGAAGGCAGATCACAGTCTTTGTAAAAGGCTAGGCTGCAATCACCCTTCCCTCTGGATCACACAGCAACAAGTCTCCAAGGACAGTTTCTAAGTGCATGTGTGAAATCTCAAGGTTATTACATAATTAAAGAGTTTAATATCTTAAACAATAAAAATCCTATATTACTTAAGTACTTTCCCCCCTATAAAGTATGGGGGGAGGTCACTAGAGAAGAGAGAGAAAGGGGGGCAAAGATGGAAATAAGAACAGAGAGGGAGTGTTCAAATATCACTTAATGCCTAAATGTCATGGGCTTAAAATATTCAACAGAATTCTCATGCATTCTTTCCCACAGGGGGCTACTCTTTAAACAATGACCTTTAAAAAAAATGAAGCAAACAAATAGCTCTAATGCTGGTGACAGATGTCCTTTATCTGTGTGGACATTTCACTACCTATAGCAGTGATGAATCTAATATCAGCCCAAATGACCAGTACTTTGGACAATGGCCCTTGGGTGTCTCCTAGGTTCTTGAGGACCACACGTGTGGGAGGGATTGATTCAGTTCTGGATTCTTCCATGATGAGATAGTTTCAATAGTTGCCATTTCCTGTGGTTGTAAAAATTCCCTTTTGACCTTCTAGCTGCCATAAATGATTTCTAGACTCTGGAGGGAGTCAGGGCTGGCATGCAGAACAATCTATAGGAGCATGTATCAATTAAAGCACAGGTGCTCACTCCCTGAAGATCACAAAGTGGGGGATCACAAGCTGGCACCACCTGCTGGAAAGGACACCCGGGTCTGAAGTCTGGAGACAGAAAGTCATGCCTTGGGGGTCATAATAAACTCTCAGAGGGAGCCATCAGCCCAGGGAAAGAAATGTTTTCAGGTGATAGCAAACAAAGCAGGTATTTTTTTGTAGGTTTTTGGGAGAAGCCAATAGCTCTCCTGAGAATCCATGGGAGAAAGTTACATTTGTAACTTCCAAGAGATGCAGGAGGACAAACTAAAAATTTTCTGTCCTTACCTTTAAGCATATCTGCACATGGAAATGACCTTTTCAGGCTAGTCTAGTGTAGGGTTAGAATGGCTGGGATTGTTTTGACAGTATTTCCATGTATTGAGCCTTGCCAAAGACAGAGGGTTGTTAATTGCTGAGAAGAATAAATCAGAAATTTATTTTCAGAATTCTGCCGCATCTTGGATGATTACAAAGATCCCATTTCCAGTCCTTTGTGTATCTTTGAAGACTCAGGGATAACAAACACCCATTTCGGCATGAAGGGAAAGCTGACCTGAAAGCAGGTGTTTGTACTGGCTGCCTCTTGTTATTTTCTTTGAGCCTATCTTGAATATATTATAATAACTCTTATCTAGCTGCCCAGTGACCACTGCAAAGCCAAATGGGCCAAGCCTCTTTTCTTATGTACTCAACAATGCTTGGCTTACATGGCCATCCCTTCCTCCCCTCTCCCCAAATTACTTTGTTCCCTTGGCTCCTAGAACATACCTGGCATCTCTCATCTCTCTCATCTCTCTCTCCCCCCCTCTCTGTCTGTCTCTCTCTGCCCCCTCCCGCCACCCCCCCCCGTGTGTAGGAGGTACATTGGCGGTCACCTCTACATAAACGCTGGGGGCTGCGCAGCAACAAAGGCATCTCCTGCAGGAGGACCTAATTGAGGACAGCCTGAGAGACCAAGGATTGCTGACACAGACAATGCCAGCCAATTGCCATTTAGAAGAGATGCTTTCTTAGGACCAATGAGGCATGGGTGGAGGGTATTAAAGGAGCTTGCAACAGCGTTCGGGTGAGCTTGCTGTAGCGCTTTTCACTTGCTCCCAGAGTCTGTGTCATTGATTCAGCGCCACCTCATCTCCAATCCACCAAGGGCAGGTAGGGCACAAGCAACATTCCTGTGCATTGCCACACCCAGCTTTTCTTGTGCTGAGAATCTACACTCAGGATTTCGTGCTTGTGTGACAGGTACTTTACTGGCCAAGTCCCCTAGAACGAAGCATTTTCCCTGTGTTTCTATCCCCCACTCCCACCACTGTTTCTCCTTAGTATTCTTTCTTGTTTTCTCTTGATGTTTTAACAGTGGAGTTTGCAGTAGTCTTTATACTGTTGTGCATAGTGGTTGACACTTATAATCCTAGCTGTCAGGATGCTCTAGCGGGAAGATGGTGAATTCCAAGCTCTGTTGAGCTATGCTTGAAGCTCCGATTACAAGGATAAAAATGATCGAGTGTGTTCTTTACCTTCTCCAATCCTTGGTAACTTGACGCAGTGCTATGGCTTTCAGGTCCATGATGAGTGGCATCACAAAAAACAAAACAAAACAAAACAAACAAACAAAAAACAACAACCCCCTCCCACTGTATTGTTTGCTGAAAATGGTTGGATAACCACCTTTTCATATGGTTAACTTAAAGGCTCTCAAGTGCTAATGCTCATTCATAAACTCTGGCTCCCTCATCTACTTCCCATCTACCTAATATCTTTCTTTATGGATCTCTAAGGTGTGTAGCTTGACCGCAGCAAAAGTGACAACCCTGTGGCATTCCTATTCCAGAACCAAATCCACTCTGCTTACATGCCAGCTTATTTCAGGCAGTAGTAACTCAATTGTTTGTGATGCTCAGTTACAAAGTCCTTGGCATTGTTCTTGACTCCTCTGTCCTACGGTTACCAACATGCAAAATCCATCTGGAAACCCTATCAGCTCTAATTCAGAAGACATCCAGTGTTAACACTGTCTTTGCCCTGTGTGGACTCAAAGTATCATTCTCTGTAATTTCATCTATCTTTGGCCCCAAAGCAGCCAGCAGACTTTCACTAAAAGAGTCTAGCTCAAGTCAGTTTTTTGCCGAGCACTCCCTCTGCTGCATGCACACTGGCCCCTTTGCTCTTCCTGGTATGGAAAGACTTTGCACAGAGTAACTTCACTGGACAAAGAACCTCTCCTCTGGTTGGCTGCAGGATTCTCTTCCTCTACTTCAACATTGCTTCAAAATCCCTTTCTAATGAGCCTCCTCAGGACACCATTTTCAGATGGAAGGCCCTCTGACTCTTTTGTGTTTGATGTTATCTCCCTGGACTGCCACGGGGGTGGGTCTTCTCTGTTAGGCTCATTTTCTGTAGCTCAATACCCCGAACAGTGATGCTCAACCCATCCTGGACCAGCTCTGTTGGAGTATTAATGGAACTCAAAGATGTCCATGGCTTCTCAGGGGAAAACAGAAGGTAGCAGCCATCAGGGAATGCAGCTGGCTTTCAGGGTGGCTACACTGTTACATTGGGACCAAATTGAGCTCTGGGACCAAATGTTTCTGTTCCCTTCAGCACACAACAGACTCCTTGCTACATACTGTAGATAAATAAAGCTCTCACTTATTGTCCTGGAGTTTAATGCTTCACAAAGAGACAGGCGAGTTAAATGATCATGGGAGCAAATTGAAAAGACAAGGGCTGAGAGAGTTAGGGCTTTGGGGAAGGCTTCTAGTGGCAAGTGATACTTGAGCTAGGATGGATGCACTCCCTTGGACTCTTGCCTTGGTTATGAATAGATGTTACAGTACTGCTGCTGGGAAAATTCTCCAGCGGTCTGGTCTTTACTGGGCTTTGAAGGGTCATGACTCAATAAGTTACATGACTACATAAATAACCCTCCCCTCTGCTCTCAGTTTTCTCATCTGGAATGTGAGAATTTTAGGCTCCAAACTCCTTGAGATTGCAGACTTGATGACTAAACTCTGAATCAGACTCTGGACCTGGACTTCTGGGCTACTTTCTCTCCTGCCTAGAGATATGGCAATCTCCCTGTCATTTCTATTCTCCAAGGTATTTCCTTGTCATATTTTGCCTTGTGTCTGTGTTCTTCACTAAGATTCTTGAAGCAGATACTTGGTTTTCTTTGTATGAAAATCTCACTTAGCTTCTGGAATAGAGTCTTGGACACAATGCGTTTAGCAAGAGTTTGCTGAATTGATGGCATGTTGCAGTTAAGGATGGAGTGGATACTGGATTCTGGAGAAAACATAGATGTGGATTTGTCCTTCTTGTCCTATATAGGAAAAACACAATAGAGCTCTTCTGTTGTGGGAACAAGGGGCACACACTGGGTTCTGTGTAGAGGAAAGAGTAGACACAGAAGCCAGACAGGCCACTCTACCCATTGTCAGCTGGGCAGCCTTCACCCCACTAGTAAACTTCTTTAACCTTCAGTTACTTTCTATAAGTAAATGATATCCCTGCTCATCAGGGCAGCAAAAGGGTCTAGATGGAGTAACTCACATCAGGCTTCCACTGAAGGCCCTTCTATATCCTTGACATATCATGTTGGGGAAAGTAGGAGATGCCAGAGATGGCAGAAGAGGTATCTTGCTTTATCCAGAGAGACTTTAAGGGCATGGGTCATTCTTCAGATCAGCTTTCCTGCTGGGACATTGGGCTTAGCAACTTCCTCTCTGCTCCTTGTGTTTATTCCCTCCTCTTGACCATCTCTGTATAACACCATGAAACAGGAACTGCCATGGTTAAGATCGAGAGGACTCAAGAACATAGATACAAGTGTACTCTGAGTCATCACATTTCCGGCTGCTAGGACACCAGCCCTTGGTGTTGGGGACCAGATCAAAGCACTCTACTGGTGCATTGTGGGTGGGCCTGGTGCTCTCTGCTGGAAGCTCCCAGGGAAGATTCTAAACCAGAAAACCACATGCCCAGACTAAGGCCAGGTGGTGAACCCAACCTCGGGGTAATTCCTTGGAAAAGAATGCAAACCAGGAAGGGAATTCTACAAGAGAGAATGATCATTATGTATCAGGTGGAGACATCAGGCTTCAAAACAGAACCCAGGTTGGCAGCTCTTGTATCTAATGTTCCTCCTGTCGGTGACCAGCTGTGTAGCTTTGACAAACCAATTGCCTTCTTCATGTGGCTTTCTTCCTTTGTCACTGGGGGCCAGAGCAGTCATCTGAAGAGCTGTTGATTAAGCAATCTGCACACTGGCTCCTTACAGCCTCTGCATCAGAACTTTCTTTTCTCCTGCCACTTCACAGACGAGAAAGCCAAGGCTCAGGAATATGCAGCCTCATCTTGACTGGAGGAAGATGCGGTTGTTGTTTTGTCCCAAATCTTACATGCCCCGAAGTCACTGTAGGACTGTGCAGAGACTTCCTCAGGTTAACAGTGCAGGCACTGGAGCTCAGGAGACCCTAGAGACCAGGATCACAGCCACGTTGAGTGTCTAGATGCTACATGTAGTGCCCTGACATTACATTAATGCTACTGTTGACAGAGTTGCCATGTTTCCTACATGCTCTGAGGAACAGCTCTGCATGAGAAGGTCTTAAGCACCATGGGTGACAGGGATTACCAGGTCTGTGCTCTAGCTCCTCAAGTCCTCTCAGCACCCACTCCAGGTGTTTTTGGCTTATAGCCAAGGAAGCCAATGTTTAGGGAAGTGACTGGTCCAAGACCTTGCACTGTTTGTGGAAGTGGAGACTGGCAGCCCTGGTGCCCAAGCATGGTCTCTCCTGGTCGGTGGTGAGGGGGGTGATCAGGTTCAGTTAGGTTTGCATCTCTGCTCTATTATGAGCTGGTCTTAGGCAGGGTAGAGTCTAAGTTAACTCTTTGCCTCTCCTCCCAGGATTTGTGCCATGGTAAAAGGATCTTGAGTGGAAACCAGGAGGACATCCTTCTGTAGTGGGCACTGTAAAAGAGGAGGCAGTTTTTACTAGGAGAGTTTTACAGAGACAGGTCGAAGAGAGAACAAGCTAGACACAGAGAGCCAGAGGATGAGAAGGAGCCAGAAGATTTAGAACATGTTGCCAAAGTTAGGATGAGGCCAAGCAGAGCAACTTGGTCAGAGGGTGAGAGAGAAGCCAGATTGAATCAGTCAGCTTGCAGAGAGGCTTGAGCAAGCATAGCTGAGCTGAATGAACCAGGCAGAGTTCAGAAAGAACTAGGAGGGGGTGAGCTTGTTCAGCAGCAAGTCTCAGAGTCTGAAAACATCCTAGGCTTAGATTAAATTGTATGGAGGCTAGAAGCTTCCAGAACTAGGCCTAGGTTAACAGACTGAGGCAGTGAGCCTTAGAGATGACAATTTCATTAGGCAAATACAAGTTACCTTTACAGGGCACCTTCTCAGGTCCTGGGCTGCTTGCTCTTTTCAGCTTCTTGACCTTACTCCATTGGTTCTGGACCCACCCATGGCTCCCTTTTCTTAAATTGCTCCATCTGCCCCATCCATGGGTTTCCACCTCGGAAAGGCCCTTCTGTCTTAACGCTTATCTGCTTCCTGTGGTTAGTTTGGGCAGACTTATTGAGCACATCTGAGTCACTGTCCCCTCTTTGAGTCCCCACTGACTTGGCTCATGGCTTTTTATGGTCCTCTTCCCATACCCAGGGAAGCTGCTCCTGTTCCACCCTGACTACCTGACTCCTTTGCCAGTGGCTCTGAGCCTCTTGCTGGGCAACATTCAATCCAGACTCCCTCTGAGCATTTGCAATGCCAGGTACCTTCAGGAGGATGTCCAGGCACAGTCTTATTTAACTCCTACATCCCTGTAAAACCAGCATTAGCTTTGTGGCTCTTACAGCAAAGGTTCTCAACCTTTGGGTCGTGACCCCATTAGGGTATTGAGCAACCTTTTCACAAGGGCCATCTATCAGTTATCCTGCATATCAGATATTTACATTACGATTCATTAACAGGAGCAAAATTAAATGAGATGATTTTGAAGTAGCAACAGGATAATTTTATGGTTGGGGGGCACACCACAACATGAGGAAGTGTAATAAAGGGTTGTTCGGAAGGCAGGGCTCAGACTTCAGAGACATGGATAGAAACCAGCAATGGTAGGCTGGGAAATAAGGGCCAAGATGGATGCAAGCAAAGGGAGGACCTTGGGTGCTTAGAGGAAGGCTCTGAAGAAGAGTGGGACCCCTCTCTTTCCCAAGGCCACTAGAACTACATTGTGTTTGAAGTTTAGCAAACTCTGGAGAAGACAAATTCTTGAAGAATTTGGAGACTTTGAGGTTCCTAAGTTTATAAGGCTCCATTGTCTATTTCAAAGTCTTAAGGATAGCTCAATTTCCTGTTGGGGACCACATTTTTGGGGTACCTTCTTTGGATCAGAGCTGAGAGCACTGTTACAGTTTCAACCTGAAGTTTCCAGGTGGGTATTTGCCATTGCGGAGGTGGGACCTGGCTGTCAGAAGGAGGTCACAAGGGTTTGGCATTTGCTTGTTGTGACTGGCTTTAGGTTCTGGCCTTGTGCTCTGCATCTGGGTCCACTGTGATCAGCCTTGTCCAGATGCTCCCACTACTGTGAGCTGATCCACTATGCCTTCCCTGCCACCATGGGACTGAAACCACTAACTAGAATTAATCTTTCCCCAATAAGTTATTTCTCTGTCCATTATATAGTCACAGGGAAGCAAAGGTAGTCAATACAGCCCCTGTGTTATTTCACTTTTGGGGGCATGCTTCCTCTCAATTCCCATTTTAGGCATGTTGTGGGGTTGGAATGAACTTGGGGAGGGGGGAACTTGGGGGATGAGGTGTACCCAGCATCACTCTCTTGATACACAGTCGTCTGTTTTGGGATATTTGATCACAGTGTGAACCCCAAGATTGTGTTATGGTGTGGCTCAGCCCTTAGCACACACTTTTAATCCTAAACAATGAAGGTAAAGTTAGTTTGTAGAAGGAAGCACCCATGTTTGAAAGCGATGTCTAATTGAGAGGCAGACAAAGTCATGAATCAGAGAAAGACCTGAGAGAATAGGATATGCCAAACTCTCATGAGAATAGAGAGAAAAGAGAGGCTACTTAAGAGAGAACAAGGCAGAGAAAGAAAAGAAGAGAGTGGGTAGTTTTAGCCCAACAGTTGGACAGGGACAGAACGAGCCAGAGAATGAGAAGGAGCCAAAAGATTAGAACATTTCGTCAAAGTTAGTATGAGGCCAAGCAGAGCAAGTTAGAGTAGGGGGAAAAAAATTACTTTTACAGTCATCAGGGTTTTACCCTTTCCTGAAAGAAGAGCTAGTGCCTCCCCCCAGTCAATTTTTTTTTTTTCAGGCAAAACAGTTCCATCCCCTTGGAATGTTTCCTTGTCATTAGGGATTTGTTAATGGATTCCCTATGTTTGCAGAGCAATGCAAGAAGACGCTAATCAAGGAGGCACAGACGGACGGGCTTTGTTAGGCCGCTAGAAGGGATTAACATATATTTCATGTGTGGCCAGTGCAGGAGATTAGATAATGCTATCTGTAAATTTTGAGGTTCCTTTGCTGAGTGCAATAATCTGGTTGTTGAAAATTAGAATTTGGCGTTCTTGTTGTTTAAAGGACCATGTTTTCTCGGGGTACAGTTCTGCTGTTAACATTGAAGATTTTGTCTTTAATTTCCCTCTTAAGCAATTGAACTCAAAACCAAAAGATGTACTTTGTCAAGGCAGTCTCATGGCATCTTGTTGACTTTTATTAGATCTGATTATTTTAAGAAATGTCAGTTTTTATTAACAGCTAAGATTTTTTTTTCTTCTTGGGACTACACAACTGTCCCTACTTGCCTTCAAAATCTCTAAGCATTTTGGTGCTGTTTTCCAGGAACCTGTGATCATATCTAATCAAGTGTTTAAAATCTTTTGACATTTTTGACAACTCTCTAAAATCAATGTCTAAATTAAGTCTTAAAAAAAAAAGGAACCAAAAACCTCAAATTAACTTTGAGAGTTTCCAGAAATGTCTTTGAAATATCTTATAAGAATTTAATTTTTCTCTTTGTCAAAAGAGAAATGTTTGAGCCAATAGGGCTTCTTCTGTGGTCTGTACTATGTGGTAGGCAGTGTCAGAGGACGTGTGGTGTCTGGCCTTCTTTAAATCATATTAATATTTGATGTGTGTTTCTTGATGCACAAACTTTCTAGAAGACTGACATGTCCTAGAATAATGTTATCATTCATGACTCTAATTAATATGTGACATGTTTATCACTCAAATAATCAGCTCTTCTTGCTAGATGCAAGCTTGAAAGAGATTCATGAAAAAGACTGACAAATACTGCTTTCTGATCATTCTTAGAGCATGCTCCTGGATTGGGTAAGAATTTTTGAGTTTATAAAAGTATCAAACCAAATGGGAAGCAAAACAAAGCTTTAAGGTCATATGGATCCATGTTCACTGATGAAAATGGATCCTTTTAAATAATTCTTTGGATCCCTTTAAAGAAACAAACAAAACAACAACAACAACAACAAAACTCATTGCTGGCTCTTCTGTGTTTTATTTCTTAGATTTGTTTTTATTACATATGTATGTGTGTTTCTATGTGTGAGTGTTTTCCACCTGTGTGAAGATGCCTGAAGAAGCTAAAAGAGGGTATCAGATTCCCCAGAGCTGGAGTTAAAGGTGTTAATCATAAGCCACCCAATGTGAGTTCAGGAACCTAACTCTAGTCCTCTGGAAGAGAAGCAAGAACTCTTAAACAATGAGCCATCTCTCCAGACAAAATCCATGGTTTGTTGTTTGTAAAGAAGAAAATGGCATCCTCTCTCCCCAGGTGATCACTCAAGAACCTGGAGACCTTTCTCACATACTTCTATTATAGTCCTGAGATCTGTAGTGATCTCCTCTATGTCCTACCAGGACACAACACTGTAAGTCACTGCAGGAACAGCCTTTAAAAAATTAATGTTATCTAATAAAGCCAATAAAGTCCTTTGCATCCTCCCAAAGCTCTGGCTACCATATTTTAAAATACACGAAGAATTACTAGTCTCATGAAAGTGCCACAAGTAATCAGGCCAAACTTAATGAAACCATATATTTTTTTAAAGGAATGTAGCCACAAGGGACTGGAGAGCTGGCTCAGCATTCTTAAGAGCACTTGCTGCTCTTTCAAAATACTGGAGTTTGGTTCCCAGCACCCATGTCAGGTGTCTCGTGACCACTTGAAACTTGCTTCAGGGAATCTGATCTCTTCTTCTGGCCTCTGAAAGCACTCCTCATCCCCCATACACACAACAGAGAGAGAGAGAGAGAGAGAGAGAGAGAGAGAGAGAGAGAGAGAGAGAGAGAGAGAGAATGTCCTAAATGTTATAATCATGATTATATTCGAACAAATAGGTTAGACTCTAAAAGATTGTACTAACACAAAACAGTAGAACACATTGCCTCATTTTATATATAATCTAACTGAATCCTAATTTTCTCTAGTCTCACTAGAACTCTATAAAAACTATCCTTTCCCCAAGCCCCTAACACCGAAATTAGATGACTTTATAAGCATCAAAAAAAAATTGGACACCATGGATCATGCGTGGACAGCCTTCATGCCTGCTGGGATACGTATTGCCCATAGCTGGAGATCCTCAACTGCCTTTGCCACCCTCCATCCAAGCTGTTTTGAATACAGACTCAAGGGCCAAAGTTGCTCTTCACTCCACATCTTGAATGTATTTTTCTTTTATTTTCTGAGAATGATGCCTTGAGTTTCCTTCAGGCAATAACAGTTGGCCGCAGTGGTACCCTTAAAACAGAAGTGTCTGACGCTTTTGCAACAACTTGTGCTTTAATCAATAAACACATTTCTGTGTAAGTTAATTATATATTGTTGCCTCAAGTTTAAAGGATATTAAAGAACACATGCAAATCCTTCATCAGACAGGCTCTGCCTCTTCTGTTTAATTGCTTAAAAATGGCTCCAGGGAATCTGCTCTGGGTGTTTTCATCTTTGACGAACATTCTTGCTGCCAATGCTATTGTCCCTAGGATGTCTGTGCTCTCAAGGGTTCCAACAATTTCCCAGCAGTCTCTCACCTATAAGATGATTGACACCATGACAGGAGAGGCTGGGCCACTCAGGAACGAGCCACTCATATCTCCATGAGGCTGGTGTGAGCATGAACTTGTTCTAGAAAGAATCGCCAGTAATCCAGTGTAGTTGCACTGTTTGCTAACAGTCTCAGCTGGCTGGAAGAGGAATAAAAGATAAGAACTGTGAATCAAGTAACCAGGACCAGCCACAAAGACTCTCCAAGCAGACAAAATCCTGAGGTCTTAAGTAAATCTTTCTGCTTGAATTGTGAACATGAGTAAAACGTAACCTGGGTCATTTCATGTAAAGACTTCACATCAGAAATAAAAATTAACCTCAACCTACCATAGGCAGCCAAGGAGCATATGATTACATGGCTGGGACTTGAAACAATGCAAGCCAAAGAAAGCAATTTTGTAACAGCCGATGCCCAAGTCTCTTTTACATTTGCCTCTGTGTTTTTCCCATCACTGCTTGCCTTAGAGGCTTTCTCGCTGAAGCACCAAACCTCCTTTGTTGGCTTAATTGCTTCTTACTTGGTGCTTTTAAAATCTGATTATGACATAGTTTGTTATTCTAGCAAGTAGCAGATAGTCAATGTTCAATTTGGGCAGTTCCATTTATTTTACAGTATTACCCAGATGTATCCACACATACACACATAGACATACTCCAACTAATACATGCTCAGTAAAAGCCTCAGGTAAGCATACTCTGCTGTGCATGCATATGTATGTGTGTGTGCACATGCGTGTATATGTGCACAAGTGTGTGGTATGTTTGTGTGTGTATGTTTGTGTATGTGTGTGTATTTGTGTATGTGTGTATGTATGTATGTGTATGTGTGAATGTTTGTGTATGTATATATGTATGTATGTGTGCGTGCGTATGTTTGTGTGTGTGTGTATGTTTGTGTATGTATGTTCGTGTATATGTATGTATGATTTGAGGAACATGTGGAAGTTTGTACCTCAGCAGGGAGATGGTCTTAATGGGCATACATGTTTATATTTATTGTGTCAGCTTTCTGTAACTATAATAATTATTTGAGAGAATCAATTTATAAAGAGAAAAACTTGATTTTGGGATCTGTTGCATTAACTTTTACTGGGGATCTGTACTAACATCTAATGACCTCAGGTGGTCACCAGTGACAGACCAAGGTACGATTTCACCAAAGTCCAGCTTGGTAGGACTAGTGAGTTTACTGGGCTTCCTTATAGAACATGGGTGAGGACTTCCTTATAGATGTGTGGCTGGTTTCCCAACCACTACACCATCATAAAGTTCTACCCCACCAAGGATGGTGACCTCATGGAAACTGCACCGTAGTGTCTCATTTTCAGTTAACCTTCTCCTTTCCATCTAGACCAGCATCTCCCAAGATTACTTGCAGCTGGGGTAGGGAAGGATAGGGCAATAGCTGGAGTTTCAGGTGCAAGTCTCCTGGCTCTTTTTTCCTCCATTTATTAAGGAGTAGTAATAGCTCTATTACCATTACTGGCTACCACTGTATTTCTGCTCTAGTTATCATGGCTACTAGGGCAATTTCAAGATGGCATTCTGTTGTGACCAGAGGCTTCTGCACTAAAGGCTTAAGTTCCAGGTCATACTTGCTTGGCTTCATTATTTTGAGAGAGACATCATCATGGGTACACACACACACACACACACACACACACACACACACAAACACAGAGAGAGAGGTGGGGGGGATACAGACAGACAGAGACAGAACAGAGAGAGGCCTGGGTCTTGTGGCCTCCTTCAAGAGCATGCCTCATAATGTGCTAAAGAACTCTAACTGAGCCCCACCTCCTCCCAGGGTACTGCCTCTCTGGACTAAGTCTCTAACACATGGATCTTTGGGAGACATTTAAGATGCATACCATAGCTTTAACTGAAAATGGATTTCTCTGCAGTGCATTTTGGTCAGCTATATCTTTGGATGAAGTGGATCTGAGATTTTCTGAAAGGAAACTTAAGCCAATAATGGAATGTAGTTACATGTTCATTAAGTTACCAAAGGATAAGGAGAATGACAATGACAAACGCTGGAGACTGAGCAGTGTAAGTCAGGGATCTGAACAGAGCTGGTCCAGTTTTGTGTGTTCCAGCCATCAGGGGTGAGCTCATGCCCTCTTTTAACATTATTGGAAAGTTAATTTAAAGAAAACCATCACACATAGAAAGTGAGGCTTGGGAAAAGTAGTCATAAGAGCATTATTTGGAAATAACCGGCTAAATGTCTATAATTAGACGCATAAATATCTAATACCGGCATCTAAACAACCAACTAAGTATCTATAATTAGATTTTGTCAGCCCTGTTTGATGAAATATCTTTTCAGTCATCACCATGGCAATTATGGAAATTAAGGAGCATCACAGGAAACATTTACAATACAGCAGTGGATAAAAAGAGCACAGGAATCAGTTCAGGATGATGGGGGCAGCGTAAAGATGCTCCTACAAAGAGCGAGGAAGTGGCAGGTGAGAACCTGTTCTCTGAAAGGCTGTCACAATTGGTGATTTGCCATTTGCATTTTCTTTTATGTTATCATGAAAATTTTCAACTCCAAAGGCAATATGCCATTTCAAAGGTAAGTCGAACCCAAGCCAGCTTGCTCACTAGACTACAGTCTGCCCTATCTATGATTCATGGAGCAAGAACCACCAGTGTGTGAAGAGTTGCATTGACATCTACTATAATGTGTACCCTTAGCATTATGAGCTTCTCAGACTTATCCAACAAGACTGTGTGTGTGTGTGTGTGTGTGTGTGTGTGTGTGTGTGTGTGTGAGAGAGAGAGAGAGAGAGAGAGAGAGAGAGAGAGAGAGAGAGAGAGAGAGATATGGGGGGACAGATTGTGGAGGTCAGAGATGGACTTCAAGTGTCTTTCCTTGATTGCTCCCTACCTTATGTTTTGAGACAGAGTCTAGAGTCTGGCACTGAAACTGTTGCTCATTGCTTCAGTTAGGCTGGCTAATGGACCCCAGAGACCCATCTGTCTCTAGCATCCCCTGAACTGGCGTACAGACACATGCCACAATGCCTGACTGTTTATATGGGTGCTGATGATTTGAGCTTAGGTCCGTATGCTTGCATGGCAGGTAGTTTAACACTTGAGCTATCTTCTAGGCCCCTGCCAGCAAATCTTAATGACAAAGTACACAACAGCCCCTGTGTGGCAGGCCAGAGCCTCATGCAGTCATTCATCTAAATGCTAGTGTAGAATTACTACAGATAATTTCTATTTCTCCATCTTCTGCACTGAGTATGACATGTTTCCAGAAAAAAGATCTTCTCCTAGAAGCTAAGAATCTGGACTTGTTTCCCAATGAATTATTGCTGTGCTCTTTGGCCCCCAAATAGTTACTATTCATTGAGAACTCAGTGTACAGGACTATACAGGTGATCTCAAAGATTAGGAAAAAAGGAATAGACAAGCACTGTAGGAAGAGTTTATGAAGAGATGATGGATTCCTGATCCCAGGTTCATGACTCAGTTGGTCCCAAGGCCAGCAACTTGCATTTCTGCCTGGTTCCCAGGAGCTGCTGTGGCTGCTGGCATAGCATTGGCATCTATTGGCCCACCACTGTGATCTCAATGCTCATAGAAACTTTGCAAATGCAGAACTCTCAGTTCTCCATAACCAGAGCACAGAGCATCAGCAAGGGCTGACAGGTTATTTATCTGTGTCCCCATCCATCCAGGAGAGGAGTGATGAGAAGATGTGTTAGGGAGGAAAGGAGGCAATGGCTGAGAAAGGAACAGTCTAGAGGCTGTAGAATCTGCAGACCCCTGTATTCACTTGCATACACATGCAGGGGTGGGGAAGGGGTTTTTAGGTGATCACCTCCTTAGAAGATGAACCATCTCTGGAAGTCAGAGGCAGGCCTTTGCCTCATTGTTCCAGTCAATGGGGAAAAGCTAACTTAGTTATAACCTGCATGGCTCCTGCTGTCACCAGGAACTCTAGGCAAGGTGACAGACATGGGCCAGGAAATACTCTGCAGACACACCAGTGTCAGCCCATCCCTCCCAGGCCGGGTATGTACAGCCCAGCTGGGGGACACGAAGCATGCAGAGGAGTGAGAGGAAACCCCAGTGTTTGATGAGGTCTGTCACAACCTCCTCCACTTGCTTGTGAGGCCCAAGGGCAGGAGTGACTCAGCATCCTCTGGCTGAGACCTTGGAAACCCAGGCAGTGTGTTGTGGGAACCGCAAGGGCTCTGAAGTCACACTTGAATCCCAGAACTGCTCCTTTGAAGCTCTGGCTTCTTCATCTGCAGTAGGGCTGGGAGAGACTACCTACCTTCATGGGATGGTCACAAATAATCCATCAAGACAATATCTGCTTGGAGCATAGTTTGACAACTTCTAGATTTTTATGGAAGACTTTGAGGTGGCTCATTTTGACTTCTAAAAAGAGTGTAAACAGCTAGGACATTTTTTGATGAAAAAAGCAAGAGGTTTTTGCTTTTATTTTTTTAAGTCATCAGATGCTGCTTATCCTAAGATGTGGCTGCAGAGCAGATGAGCTAGCCAATGAATTGCAGGAATGCAGTGTGAGAGTCCAGCAGTAGAGCCATGCTACAGCTGTGGGTTATGTCCCTCAGATCAGTTCAGGGAACAGAGAGTCCACCCAAAGCCTGGAAAAATAGTGATGATCCATATAAGTAAAGGTCAAATTGGGTCCTTATATTAAAACACACACACACACACACACACACACACACACACACACACACGAATATATCAGAATCTGGGGAGATTTCCCAGTGGTTAAAGACAGCTGCTGTACATTTGTGAGGACCTGAGTTGGGATCTCAGTGTGCCTGTATTAAGCTGAGTGTAGCCACACAAGTGTTTGTAACCCTGGTGCTGTAGGTGGGTAGGTCACTGGGTTTGCCTGCTGTCTGCCTGGCTTTATTCTCAAAGACTCTGTTTCTGTAATAAGGTGAAGAATGACATAATACAACACCCAAAGTCCTCTATTTTTGGTCTCAGCATGGGTGCACCTATGGATGCACACACACACACACATACACACACACACACACACACACACACACACACACACTGTGCACACTTATGGTTAATGGTTTAAAGAGAAGTGTTGGAAAACTTTAACAATTTTAAAAATGTGGAGATGAGTGTTTTAACCTAGTGTTCGCTTTGGTTTTTGTTCAAGACAACCTCTCTAGCCAAGGCTGGCCTTAAACTTTCAAAGTAGCAGAGAATGAACCTTGAGTTCCGGATTCTTCTGCCCACATCCTCTCAGTACTAAGATCAGAGGTGGACACCACCCCAGCTGGTTCATGCGATGCTGCTGCCCTAACCCAGAGCCTCCTGAATGCTCAGCAGGCACTCAACCAACTGAGCGAGCAGCATAACCAGACCTCAAACTTGTATTTTTAAAGAAGACACAGGAGTTCTGAGTTAACAGAAAAGACAGATATGAATGTTAAGATTACATTTCCTCTCTTCAAGGCTAACTTGAATCATAGATGAGAGAGTGCTCACCACATGTGCCCTAACAGAATTAGTGTTCGAGCCTGGTGAGAGCCCTTTCTACCATGAGTGCTGAGTTGTTGTCTGAAATGACTCAGACTTTTCCTTTTCTAAGCCTCTGGCTTTGGGTGCAGCTAGTGGAACGCTGCCAGGCACTGTGTGTGCCATGTCCCAGTAGAAGTTCTACAAGCATCCAAGTTTCTGCTCATCTATTTTCTCACTGATCTGCTGGGTGGGTACATCCTAAACAGAAACTGCCATTGCAACCTGGGCTCAGGAGCTTGACAGATGTACAGCAAGGACCTCACTCCTTTTACCACGTGAGGCATGAATTCAATTGGCTGGCAGACTCGACAGCAAAAAGGAAATGCTTATTGTTATAAATTACTGGTGTTTTAGATTGCCTGTTACTATAGTAAAATCACACTGTGGACAAATGAATGTCCAGAAGTAGGTATTGTTGCAACCAAAGAGTAGGATGCCTAGCTTTGTCTTTGGGACCGAGTATCAGACAGCTAGTGATTTTTAGAAGGGTCTGTAAAAATGACAGTGCACTGTGAAAGATTTGATAAAACTCTTATCACTTAGAAGTGAGAATGGAAAACATTACAGTGAAATAAAGTGGTTGGATTTGTGGATCCGAGAGAAGAAGGTTTTTGACAGAGTTGTTATGAGGGTGACTTGGTTGTGGCTAGCCTTGACAAGAGACACTACACAAAGGAGATAGTTCTGAGAAGCAGCACTTTTGCAAGCAGAATTGAGAGACAACTAAAAACTGAAACAGGCTGGGTCACACAGGGTTTAGAAATGTGATCTTCTCACCTTCCTATCCTTACAGCTTGTAAAAATATCCTCAACAAAAAAAATATGCAGCTTTAGGGCATGGAGTCAAAGTCATGGCCATTAATGATCAGCCAGGTGGCCAAGACCAAATCATTCCATTTGGTAAAACCTCTGATGAGATTAAGGGGCTCTGGGGGAGTCATGTTAAATGCACTGTCATTTTTACAAACATACAACAACAACCCACAAAAGACTTTAAAAAAAAAAAGGGGGCCTCCTATGGAACCTGTCAGACACAGTTGCTCATGGGAAGGAGACCCATCATAAAGCCTGATGCCATTCAGTGACTTGGAATTGCATCTAGAGAGAGTTGCTTTTTCTTCAGGGGGGCTCGAAGGCTTGGCTCCAGTTTCTAAAAACCATCTGCTGTCTGGTGCTTGGCCCCAAAGCCAAAGCTAGGCAGCTTACACCTTAGTTATAGCAATACCTACTTCTAGGAATTCATTTCTACATAGTGTGGTTTTACTATAGTAACAGGCAATTTAAAAAACACAAGCAGTTTGTAACAGCAAGCATTTCCCTTTTGCCATCAAGTCTGCCAGACAGTTGTATCTGTGCTTCAGGCTGTGCATGGGGTCAGGTCCTTGCTGCATGTCTGTTTGGTCTAGGCCCAGGCTGCAATGGCAGTTTCTTCTTAGGATAGATCCTCCCCCAAGCTCAGTTGGTATAGTGTTTATTTAGCATGCTTGAAATCCTGAGTTCATATTCAACACTCCGTAAACTGTATATGCTTGCATTCATTTATAATTATAGCTCTCATCCCTGGGGAGGTAGCATTTTGAAGATCACAAGTTCAAGGCCATTTTTAGCCACAAAGAAAGTTCCAGACCAACCTGAGATATATGGTATTTTGATTAAAAACAAAACAAAATGAACATACAACAACATCAAACCACAACAGATACAAAAAAGGGCTTCCCATGGAGCCTGTTAGACACCGTGGCTCATGGGAAGTTACTGATGGCATATAGTGACTTGGGAATGCATCTAGAGAGAGTTGGCTTTTCTTTGGATAGGGTGAAGCCTTGGCTCCAGATGCTTCAAAGCCAGCTTCCCAGAGAGGGACTTACAGTTCCTGAAGATGCTGCCAACTTTGACTCGTTAAGATTGACACTTCGCCATGCTAAACCATCTTGATGCTTTGTGCTTGACAGACAGGAGGAAACGGCTGATGGTGCAGATAAGGAGAGTAGAAATACTCATGAGATGTGTGACAATGAACAGGAGTGGGTGTACATGGAAAGGACACCTTCAGGGCCAAGAGACAGAGCTATGGCTGAAAAAGGAATGCTGGAAAGCCTCCCGGTAGAAGCAAGAGCATGTACAGAGAATACTTAGCTCTGATGTCAGATGTAGGTGCCATGCTACCATGGCAGGCTGTTCACCTCTTCTCCCTCCACCCCCTCCCACACATGTGAAAATGTATGTAGTCAGCCCCTCTATAACATCTAGCAGTCATGAAGCCATGGACTTAGCCAACTGCAGATTTAAAATATTTCATAGAAAAATGTATCTGTATTGAATATTACAAATGTGCTCAACACACTGCAGAATAGCTATTATTTGCATAGTGTTTACTTTGTATCAGGCATTACAAGTATTCTGTAAGCAGATGCAAAGCATGCACAGAGCTTATATACAAACACCATGCCACCTCACATGACAGGCTCAAGCATCCTCAGACATGGACATCCACGGAGGACCTGGAGCCTTCTCTCACATATGCTAAGGGACAACTGCGAATATTATGTTGTGTGTATAGAAGATTGAAAACAAAGGAGTTTGGGGGCACGTAAATTGGCTCCTTTGAGTTGAAGGATTCAGAGAGAAGGGAGGGAAACTGGTCAGGCGTAGGTGCTTTGCAAGGCCTTAGCATTGATTCTGAGTCATCGTTCACACGAGCTTGTGACATTATTAAAAATAACCATGACTTTAAAAGGAGAACGATGGAGTGCCTTTTTAAGCACTCCATGGATTGCAAGAGCAGAAAGGGGTCCTTAGACATCAGCTCATTCTGTTCTGGTTTTTCATGCGAGTGAGTGGAAGCCCAAATCTGTAGAGTAGCAGTTGCCCATGAGGTGGGTACAGCCCATCCCAGAGATCAAGGATGTTCATCTCACACCTATTGTTCCTGGGCCACACTCTGTCTTTCCATTAGCTCATCCCCAAATCTACTTCCTCCACCACTCCTGCCCAGGTATTGCAATACACCCACACAAGCACGCGGCATTATCCCTTTGCCAGATGACGCCACTGGTGTCTCATCTGGACTCCTGCTTGTGTGTATCTGGTTTCTCATCCTCTCTTGCTCTCCGAAATAATCCTTTTATCCTAAAATTCTGCCTTCTGCACAGTTGAAAGATTAATCTTATTTAAAAAAAAAAAAAAAGGAAAGAAAGAGAAAGTGAATTCAGTCCTCATCCTGACTAGGTTTCATGGCTGGGCTTGTAATACACAGAATGAAATACATGCCATCTACCCACAGCTCTTACAGCTGTCTTCATGGGAGCTGGTCCTCACTGTCCTCTCAGACTTCATTCCTCATCGTTATCTCCCCACAAGCTTCAGAGTCTACCTGCACTGACTGACTTTTAGAAAATTCCGGGCAGGTCCCTGTGGATAGCAAATGCTGCCAGTCCCAGCTCATGCCATTCAGTCATGCCCCCCTTTTCATGTACTGAATAAAGCTACTGAAGACTGCTCTGCCCCCTGAGCAGGAACAGCCAGGAGTGCCAGGGAGTTCCTCATAACGGGAAAGAGCTGGAGTAAAATCCTCCTGTTCCTCTTTCCTGGGTGGGATAACTCAGGTACATGCCCACAGTGGGGCTGCCCACACAACATCCCTGTAGAGGCATGCCCATTGATTCTCTCATTCCTTCTCCTGTAGCTCTCAAATGAACACTTTCATGGACCTCTTTGTCTAAGAATCTTACCCGGGGCACGGCATAAGCTAAGATACATTAGGCCTTTATGCTTGCTATTCTTGTTGCCAGGACTATTTGGCTCCTCCATTTTCCTGGCTTCTTGTCATTCAGCTCAGATGTAAGCTCTTTATCTCCCCCTCTAGACATATCCTTTTGCTGTGCTTCTCTCATTGACTCAGCCAATTGGAAATAATCTCATTTCTATATTAGCTTGCTTGAAAATTAGGGTTTCGCACAGGTGTAAGCTCTGAGGACAAGCGTCCGTTGCGTCTGGGTTCCCAACACATAGTGAGTATCCAGTAACTATCTGCTGCCTTAATTAATGAGGGGTTCTTGCTGGGAGAGATGTCAGAGTCTGCCTCTGGAGGGAGATTTATAGGAACCTCAGAGTATCTGCATTTCTAATCAGCACAGCAATTGCCGGCGTGTAAATGGATACTGTTTTGTGTTTTTGAGTGGCTGATTCTCTTTAGTGGGTTTAATCTGCCTTCAAGTACTTTAAAATGCTCACAATTGCTCTGCTAATTACAAAGCCCGATAAACTCTCCATTAAGGCATATCTTCTAAGTACTTTCAACCGATAATACTGTTACCAGGAGTTACGTATGAATAAACTAAGAGAAACACATTTATTTAATAACAGTCTTAAATTATTTTTGTTGATGTGCTTGAATGAGAATGCCCAGGATGCAAGCACCTGTTTACTTACAAACACAGGTGAGATGCTGGCAGAGGTGTTCTCAGGTTAGACCTCATCTTATGATTCAGTCTTGACCCACCCTGTGGTCACCTATCATAGATCGGCTCCATCCTGGGACTGGCAGTCTTTTGCATTTTCAGGACTGTGGTGGGGAATAGGAGTCCACATAGTAATGAGGTCGTGCCCAGTTTGACAGGCTTCCCTGGCTATTGGGGAAGAGCATCATCTCCCAGCTATATGTTAAGTTCTAAGCTTGGGCTTGCTTCTTTGCTCATGGCTTTGGGTTAGGCTTGTGTGCCTTGCTAATGTTTGTCAACATGGGTTTCCTCATCTGTAAACTTCATTCACAATAACAGTTTGATGCATTGTTCAGAGGCTTAAAGTTACAAATGAGTAACTGTACAAAGGGGATCAAGGAAGCCACAAATCATCTGGGACATGTAAATGATTTCTGGCCTTTCCTTCTTGCTTGGTCAGCCTTCTCTATTATGACTCTGAGGTTGTAACTCTCGAGCCCCATGAAAGGAACCAAATACTATGAAAGAATACAGAATGAATCCTTATAGAACTGCCAATGACATAGAACAGGCAGGGGTTTCAAACTAGAAGACTATGTAGATGTGGGGAATGGCTGGAAGATGGTGTGTGTGTGTGTGTGTGTGTGTGTGTGTGTGTGTGTGTGTGTGTGTATGTGTGTATGTATGCATGTGTGTGTGTGCATGTATGTGTGTGCATATGTATGTGTGTATGGTGTGTATGTATGTATGTATGTATGTGTGTGTATATGTGTGTGTGTGATGGTCCAGTATATATATGTATGTATGTCCTTAATCAATGTGTGAGTGGGTGACGTGGTATCCACATGAGTGAGAAGGTTCTAGGCCTATATAGCTCAGTTTGTTTCAACCTGGAGTACAGTAGCTAAAGGCCCAGGCTCTGGATCCCTAACACAATGAGTAACTCTGGACAGAGCTCAGAGACTTCGCCAGGTGGCTAAATTATATTGTAAGTCCAGATGCATATCTGAAGAAGGAAGGGCAAAAGGTATCTGGCTTTTAGAGAGGAGTGAGGGAAGGTGGGCAGAAACGGGCCCAGGGGAGAGGTAATTTTGGCAAGAGGTTGTTAGAGAGTGACAGATTGACAGGCTGAAACAGGGTAAAGACTACCCTGATTGGGAGATTTCCATAGGCAGGAGTCTATGATAAGACCAAGGCGTGTCTGGCAGAGGGGTGGTGAATTCATCTAGGGTGTGTACAGGATGGGATGTGGCCTGATTAGGATCTGTATCCAGATTTACTCTCTCGGTCGCATGCAGACACCTCAGAACTAGCACAGAGACACCACAGAGACACAGACCTTGCACTGGTGTTGACTTCCCCAGTGTCTACCTCAGTTTTTCTGTGCCTTGCTTTCCTTGTCTGTAAAATGGAGCCTGAGAATGATACATTTCTGAGGCTGTTAGGAGGTTTGGGTAGGTTAACATTTGAGAAGTGCCTGGCCCTCAGGAAGCATCCTCTAGTGTTAGCTATTGAGTACTGAAACCACAGGTGCTCAGAGAACATCAAGATGAAGGGCCAAGGAACTCAGGTCCAGGGGCTGTTCCTGGAAGGAGGTGGGCAAGAGGTCCCAGGGTGATGAGTGACTGGGCAGTACAGTGGTCAGAGTTGCCCTGGATTTACCAAAAAGGAAGTCAGTGGCCACTTCATTTTGGTGTCACAAAGGAGCCTAAGTCAGCATGTGGTCCATTGAAAGAGAATCGGGTGTGGGCGGGAGTGGAAGAAGGTGGAATCTGGGAGGGAGGAGGAGGGAATGAAAGATAGTGGGAGGGGATTGGAGAGAGTGTGGGGGACTGGGAGGCGAAACTATTTCCGTGGTTTGGCTGGGATGAAGGCCAGGGAAGAGCGGTGGTAGCAGTGTTGGCTGAAGCCCAACACCCAGTCTGTCCAGCCATGGTCCCTGGGTGATGAATTCACTACCCTTCTGCCAGACACGCCTTGGTCTTATCATGGACTCCTGCCTACGGAAATCTTACTCTTCTGTCAGCCAGCAGGAATCCATTCCTTAGAGATGAGGATTTTGCTATGGTCCTAGTCAAGCTTGGCAGAGCTGAGACAGAACGAGGCAGCTGAGGCTATCCATGTCTCCTTTCTTTCTGGGGTGCTAGTACACCCATGGGTACAAGTGCATGAGCAAGAGTGTAAGAGACACTTGGGAGCCATCTTCCTACTTAACACAACTGAAAGGCAAAGGACCACCACCGATGGTGGCTTGGAAGAGGTGGCAGAAAACAGTGTTGGTGAAAAACCCCCTCCATTGGTGCCTAGCCTCTGCCAGGTTGGGTTTTAGGCATCTTGAGTCATGATGTCAGATCCAAGTGGGAGGAGATGTTTTGGTGGAGATGAGATTCAGCTGAAAGAAGTGAGCTGGACAGAGCCAAGGTCAGCAGGGTGGACACTGTGCTGTCCACAGCAGCTTTTCTCCACGTTCCCTTCTCTGGTCTCTTAAGCTTGCCCACCTGGCAGAAGCTCTGGCCTTTCACTATGCTGTTGGGAAGGAGCTGGGAGGGTATGATTCAAATGCCATGTGTGGGAAGTGGAATGCATCCCCCATCTCAGTTAGTAAGTGTCTCGATGTCAAGGGCTTTGAAAGGGTAAGCTCACAATGGTGGGTTTTGGAACATCATGTCATCCAAGACAGGAAGAGGGATGTAGAATGCATAGCAGGAAATTCCAGGAAGTAACTTTCATTCCTCCAACAAGACAGATGCCACCCAATGGGAGAGAAGGGCAGAAACAGGGCAGAAAAGCTTCACAATACACAAGCTGCATGTCTCTAATGTCACTGCCTTGGAATGTTTCAGTCATTGTCATTTTGCACTAGATTCTGAAAAATTCACCCCAGTCAGGGACACAGGGTCGGTAGAATGTACAAACTACAGCCACAAATCAGGTCTGTGTCTGAAGGACAGCAGTCCTGAGCTCTGGTACTCCTATATGAGTTCTGGTGCTCCCATATGAGTTGTGGTGCTCCCATAGGACTCTGGTGCTCCCATATGAGCTGTGGTGCTCCCATATGAACTTCCATGTGAACTTGGCCTTTCTGCCTGACACCTGGGAAGTGTGGCTTGTGTTCTGCAGCTGAGACACAAGATCCTGCAGACTCCAGATTGGCTTTTGAGAACAGCTATGGAGGTGCTGAAGGCAAAGTGAGTAGCACAGGATTAGATAGGACAGGAGTTCCAGCCTACAGCAAGGACTTGTGTGCTAGATGCCTTTGGAAGAACTCTTGCATCATTTCCTGGGCAGAGGCCCTCTTAACCCAGTATGCCCAAGTCCACACAGAAGTCCAGGCCGGTAAGCAAAACAGCAGGTGTTAGGGATTAGTAATCTGGATTAAAACGAAGTGATAGGGGCAGGGGATTGGGGTGAACTTCATTGGTAGAGTACTTGCCTAACTAACATGTGCAAAGGCCTTGGATTTGATTCCTTAGCACCATGTAAAAGCAAAACATTAAAATTCAGTGGTGGAGCTCATGTCCAGTACTCCCTGCACCCCATCAGGCTAATAAGTGGAGCCCAAGGCACTGCATGCTGGTCTCTGATGTGGCCAGTGATCCTGAAGATTGAGATTTCAGTGTCGTTCTTGCACCAGCTGAACTCATACCAGAGCTCTGTTGTCCAGCCCTGGTGATAGAATTTCTCTAGGAATAAGCCAGGGCTGACAGACACTGACATGTGGGTATCTTTCCTAGGACACCTTGGAACCCCGGGCATAGGACATTTTAGGGAATGAACTGTGGGTTATATCCTGCTCCAGTCTGCCCTACCTGCTATCCCAGGGAGGGAAGGGACTTTCCCAAAGCTCATGGGCCTGTCCCTTCAACTAAAAGTGGCCTTGCTGGTTTCAGTGGGTACACTGGAGTTAACTGCTGCCATTTCCTGTGCCCATGTTCCTGTTCTGAGGCATGGACATGCTCAGGATGTTTTCTCCATTCCCTGCAAAGGTAAACCCTATGCTCTAGCCTCCAGATGGTTGTGGGCGTTTGGAGCACCTCAGCATCCAGAGGGACCCATTCCCCTCACTCCTTTTCTCTCTGTCCACATCCAGTCTCTGCAGACATCAACCCAGAGTCATAATTCCTGAGAGGGGTTAAGAGGCCAAGCTACTGTCACCAAGTCTTCATGTCTTTGCTTTAATCTCCTCATTTGCACCATGGCCACATTGCTCAACTCTTCTTAGGACTCATCCTGGCCTATGAGAATGGGATCCAGAAGAAAAGAGGACTGGAGTGCTCCTGGAACCCAGCCTATATCCACAGTAGGTGAAGCCTCAGGAACCCCTGCATCCACAAGGACTTTGCAAAGGGATGCTTATGATGTGGGATCCACACTAGTATCCAGCTCACAAGGCACCCTGGGGTTCCTGATGTTCTGGGTATTGTTGAGTTTTGGGCTGAGGTTTTCTTCCTGGGGAGCAGAGGGATCTATGCATCCAGCACCCGGGAGCAACCCTGTCAAGACTCTCTGTCCTTTATTAGTCTCAGAAAGGGAAGGGGCATGCCGAGAGACTCCAAGTATGGCTGTTAAAAGCTCTGATCCCAACAGATCTTAGTCAGGACTTAGGGACAGGGGTCTTCCTCCCTTTCCTGGAGACTCAAAGATCAACTGGATGCCAAGCTAGGGAGGATATAAAGTGCCACTCCAGCTGCCCTGGATCCGGAATACTCAAGCATCCAACAGGTTTCAATACCTGTCTTTTGATCAAAGCCTCCCAAAATGGCCTTCTTATGAGTTGAACTTCCAGGGCAAGAGTGGCTATGTTGGTTAGGCTTGCCTCTCCGGCGCCCATTTTTTAGGAGGAAATCGAGGTTGAGTGAGAAGTGACTGGATTCTCACATCTCTTTCTTCTCTGGAGACCAGTCCTCCTTCCCTCCCTGCTGAATGCTTTCATCATCTCCCTCACTGCCATCTGGGCCTTCAAGACTATGCATGATGGAAGGCATGCCTTGTCCTGAGTAAACCATGGGTGACAATCAGCAGGGATGAATGAGCCTTGTCAACATAATCTTGCGTAACCCGACTTGGGTCTCCGTATTGATTTTTAGAGCCCGCCTCCACACTTGTGCTTGACCTCACTGCTCCCATTTTCCTTGAGAACTCTGCCAGGCATTGTTCTGAGCACATGCCTTCAACACCATACCAAGCCTATAAGCAGGGAGTGTTCATATATCCATTTAGAGATGAGCTAAGAGCTGAAGCATTCAAAGGAGCCTGGGCTGGCAGCCTACAAGTTGGCCCAGAACCTGCTCAAAACTACCATGGCGGCTCCACACTCTCTTCCTCTCTGGGCACACCCCACTTGTATCCTTCCAGGCCTAGGTGAAATACCACACTGCTACCTCAGGAGCCCTTAGCCTGTAGACCACACACTGATAACAGCCTGTGCCCAGCTGTTGTTTTGTGAGTGCTCTTTCCCCTGAATCTGGCCCCAGGGAATCAGAACCTGCAGTTGCTGGTTCTCTCCAGGAGCTTGGGGTGGCAACAGTCTGTGGTGAGTTGGCCATGTGAAGGCAGGGGAAAGTTCTGAGCAGGAGAAGCAGAAGGCTTGACGTCTGAAGAGAAGGACTTCAGTGAGCAGGGCTATCACTTCACATTTCGAAAGTGCAGCCGAGACATTTGTTCTTCACCCTGAGCACAGTGGGCTGGGCTTTCAGGCTCAGAAGCACTTGAAAGAACTGGTCATGGTCACTATTTTGACAACCTCTGCCTGTCTATTGTAGTGAGAGGCACTTCCATGTCCTTTGTGCTGTAACTAAGCAGTAGACAGGAAAGGCCTCCTATAAAAGAACAAAGCAGCTAAAAAAAAAAAAAAGAAAAAAGTCCCAGGAAAAGGAAGTGAAAAAGTCAGGGTTTGGGGCTTGGGATTTTGCGTGTGGCTGCTGGGCACCTTTACTGTGAATAGATGTAGGCTTACCTCAGGCAGCTATGTCTGGGGCAGATATCAAGGACCCAGAAGGACACTGTGACCACTTCATTAAGGACACAAAGCTTGACCTGGGTGTTTGTAGACCAGGCTAGTAGAAAAAAAGAGACTGGATAGTAGAGCCTTTTTTGGGAGATGGTGACACTTCTTGGTGTCACCAATGGACCTCTCAGAACAGTCCCAGATCTGGAGCAAAGGGGACCCTGTTTTAGGGGTGAATCCCATGACTTCTGCAGCCCCCCCCCAGGGAACCCACTCTTCTGGAGTACTTCTTATACTTGAACTACTCCCCAAAATCTACCTCTGCATAATCTGGGAGTCCCCTGAGATTCACTCGGTTCCCCCCAGTACCTCTCCTGTGCTCCTCTCCTCTCCTCTCCTCTCCTCTCCTCTCCTCTCCTTTCTTTTCCTTTCCTTTTCTTTCTGGCCCTCTCCCATTGCAGGAAGCCCTCCCAACAACTCACAATTAGGCTAAGGCTTAGGAAGTTTATTTTGACAGTATTAGAGAGAGTTGTACTAGATCCAAGAGGAAACACAGCTCAGAAAGCCTGTGATACCTGTCCAGGGTGAAGTGGTAGAACTGAGGTCTGATGTGGTTATGTCTGGCTCTGTCTTCTTCCTCTTCCTGAATGAATGAACAGAGAATTTCACTCTAGAGATGGACCAAGCCATCTCTGCAGTTCTGCCATGCTCAACACATGCCAAGGAGCTGGCAATGACCTGCTGTGGAAGGACCACCTCATCTGTAACTCAATAGCTGGGCTGAATGCCTCTGGACAGCATCTTAGGATGACTCCACCCTGGTGGCCAGCTACCTGGTCCCATTCCTCACTCAGTAATCCCTAGAAAATGAAAGATGAATGATAAGGGCTCCTAACTACAAGCAACAGAAAGAAGGTTTGCTTGTGTGAATGATAACAAGGCTTATCCAGAGGTCACTACTTGTTTGTCAATTCACCGTTGATCATTTCTGCTTGCTCATTTCCACAGAGATTTTATTGAGCTATTACTTGGTCCTGGCCCCTGGGCCCTGACAGCCATGTTGGGGTACCCATGTATAACATGAAGTTGTCGGATGATAAATCCTACTTTTGGCCACTTCCTTCCAGGTGCTGGGAGAGTCCATGAAGGTTAGGGATAACAAAGTACTAATTAGTCCCTCTTTTATGGTTAGGAATTAGCTGTGGTCACAGTGATAGGGAAGATGGGGAGCAAGTAGTTGGCGAGGCATCCCCCAGAACAGGGGAAGAACCAGAAATTTCCAGGGCAGCTATGTGGCCCCTTCTTCATTGCGTGAGTCTAAAGGGTCTACACTTGCATTTGGCCAGTTTACATATACTCACATCTCCTCTCTCCCAAGACCATTGGGTAAAGGACCTGAACACATCAACCTCCAAAGACAAGGACATAGGAGAGAGGCATCAATGGGGTAGTAATGTTAATGACTTTCTAGGTGGCAGGAAGCAGTAGGGGTCTGACTGGCATGGGTTCAGCTGTGTAGAGATCATGAGCTGATCTTATTCTTAGATACCCAGGGCTCAAGTTGCTGCCTGCTATGCTGCCCCTATTCCCAATATAACATCAAGTCCAAGACTTCCCTCTTCGTGAAAGTCACCCTCCCACCCTCTGTACTGTGAAGATTTTAGTTCTTGGTGCTTTGACAATCACCTGGAGTTTTCTTCTCACAGGTACAGGCACTTGAGTTTTGATTCCGATTCTGAAATGGAGCCAAGATGTTCCCAGTTTCGACAAAGCTCCCTCAGGAGTGCCAAGAGTCATCATTGCCAAAGGTCTTGAAAGGCTCATTCAACTCAGACATGTCATGGTAGCACAGAGGGAGCCCCAGTGGAGAGATGCAGGAAGACAAGGACTTCCTTTTGCCATCCAGATACAGGGGCTTAAAGGAGGCTGAGATCTGCCTCCCTTATTGGAGGAAGGGTGTTTGGAAATGAGCAGACTGAGCACAAAGGGAGATGTGCACCAACATACATGTACACACACACACACACACACACACACACACACACGCACACGCGCGCGCGCAGGTCAATGTTACAGTAGGAATGAAATGGTAGAGATAGGAGAGCAAAATGAATGGCTGGCACTTGACTATTTGGGAAGAGCCCTAAGTATCTAGTAAGTTGTACTACATTCAATTGGCAACAAACACTGAAAGTTTTTTAGTTATACAGGCTAAGATCAACATAGATTAGCCTAGTCAACCCTCTGTGTATGGGTTCCATGATGCCAATGTCAAAAAGCTCAGCTGCTTTTTCTTGAGGGCCTACTAGTAGCTGCTTACCCCAAGTACTGCCCACTGCACATACTGTTTTTTATCTCGCTGTGCACTCCCACCTGCAGCGACACCCCATGCTCTAGCTTTTCCTGTGATGCAGAGTGAAGTATGTTCCTATGTACTTGGCTTTTCCAGAGTCCTTCCCCTGCCTAGCATGCTGTCTTACAGTAGCCTGCAGAGCATGGTACTACTTATAGAACACTGTCTGGAAGGGTCCTCTGATGTACCTGGGTGTGTCCCCAACATTCTCCTGTGCTCTCCACATGACAAATCTATCTTTACTGAGCAGTTGTACTGGATGGCTCTCCACAGCTTGTCTGTAAGTTGAAGCAAGATGGCTCAGGTCAGGCTCTGCCTCCATTGGCAATTGCCCCAAGGGTAATCAAGCCAGGGTCTGGAACAGAGTAAGCTGTGAAAGGACTGGAGAACAAAGAAATAAAACTAATGGCAAATGTGTTGGCCAGACATTAGTCAGACAGGATCTCTTAGGTCAATCTGTGGTATATGCGTGTGTACACGTATGTAGGTGCCCATACATGTATCTATGTGCATGTGCACCGCTTTGCTTTTTGAGATAAATTCTCTCACTGGCCTGGGGCTCTCCAACTAGGCTCAGCTGGCAGACCAGGCAGCTGAGGGATCAGCTTGTCAGCCTCTCCAGCTCTGGGATTACAAGATCATTCCACTACCCGCCCCCTCAATTTGTATGTGGGTTCTGGGGAATCAAACTCTGGTCCTCATACTTGTGACTTTGTGTGACAAAGTACAAATGTACTTCGCTGACTAAGCCATCACCCCAGCTCTGTATCTCATTCTTACCACTCAGATTTGAGATGTGTACTAGTTCCATTTTGTAGGGATGTGCCCCTTAGATAAGTTTGTGCGATGGCTGATTGGCAGAGCCCGGACCCAGACACAAGCACCATTTGATGCAGATTGTACCTCCCCTCCTCTGTCCTTCTCCAAGGCCTGTAGCTGCTTTGAATGGAATGATGTGGGTTAGATGAGCTGTGCACAGGCCACTTCCTCTCTCTCACCTTTCTTGACTTTCCACTCAGCCAGGACAGCTCCCACGTATTTTGTCAAGAACGTAAAGATCGGTATCTGCACTTGGGGAAGTTCCCAAGGCCACTAGGCACCCAAACATACCTCGAATACCCCTCCCCCACGGGAGGTGAGAAAGAGTTTTCCATGTGGCCAGTAGGTATGAGTCCTTCTCCCTGGGACTCCCACCTCTTCCACATGGTCTGGGAAAGCACCCTGGGCCTTCTGATAAAAGCTCAGTACAGGATGAGGCAGGAGAGAGCTCTTGGCTTCGCCAGACATATTCAGTGGTTGCCCCAGAGAGGCTTGAGACAGAAACTTATCACCATGAAACCCACCACTGTGGCACTGATGTACCTGCTGCTGGCTGCCATGTGGCTACAGGATGTGGACAGCAAGAGCAGTGAGTAATGGGTAGCTGGTGCTTGGTCCCAGGGAGGGGAGATGTACAGGCAGGCTCTCTGGGCTGGGAACAGAGCTCACTAGACTTCACTGGCTCCATCTCTGCTCCTATCTGGAGATGAATGGAGGGCAGGAATGGGATGGGGGCATCAGGGATGGAGGAAGATTAGGAACTGGGAGCACACATCTACTCTTTGGTGGGGAACTCAGACCGGAAACCCATTCCTCTGATTCTTTTGCTAATCCCAAAGTTAGGTGACTTGCAGAGACAGACCTGTGCCAGCATACTCTCAATGGGGTTCTGGCCCTGTCCTGAGAGGGGTTCCAAGACTGTCCCTGTCCTGGGAAGAGCTTTTTTTTTTTTTTTTTTTTTTTAGAGCTCAGAAGTTGCTTCAGTATGTGGAAGATAATTTTGATCCTCACTCTACAGACAGCTGGAAGGGACTATGGAGTTGTTTAAAACAAGCCGGGATTCCTGAAGTCCAGAGGAGGGACTAAGACTGATTTTCACAGTGTGACAGATGAAAGGCAGGGGCTGAAGGAAGGGTAACAGGAATGAATAGCCAGAAAACTATTGTGTCCCTCAAAGATGTTTTCTGCATGGATAAGATGGAATCCATGTTCTAGATTGTTTGGAGAACACCAACCTGAGGTCAGTGGATCTGCAGGTTTCTGTGAATAGTGAGACAGGAAGGATCCAGGGTTAGAACATGGGGTTGTTGAAGACGGGATGTGGGAGGGGACTGTACAAACCAGCAGAGTAGGGGTTGGTGGGCCCTGAAAGAGGTGAGGACCAATGATGGGGATGTGGAGGACTGTGTGGGCAAGTGGACCAGCCACTTTTTGGGAGCAACCTCTTTTCCTCCTGCGCCCGTGTGGAGTTCCTGCCCAGCCCCATGTCTGGGAACCATGGACTGCAATGTCTGCATGTGATGGGATAACAGGTCCCCTAGGATGTAAGGCCCAGAGCCCTGAGCTTAAGTGTTAGCTCAGTACACAGAGTCAAGTACTTGTGCTGGGAGATTGGAACTGAAGGGGTTTGTATATGTGGCATGAACCGTCTCACTGTGTGCACAGGGGTATGTGCTGAGCTGCTCAGGCAGGCTTGGGGCTACTGTCCCTGCCACCTGCTGGTTTGTGGGGGTGCTTAGATCTGACCCCTCCAGCCTTATGAATGGTTTCCTCCACTCCAGAAATGTGTGGCTGCTGAGGCAGAGCTGCACTGTGGCCCTCTGGATGTGGTCTCCATGCCTGAGTCTGCCCTAGGAAGGATTTGGCGGGCTTTGCTTTTTAATGCTTCTGTGGGTGAGGGGCTATGGTATGGTTGCTAAATGAATGGTCTTTTTTGTGCTTTTTTTTTCCTTTCTAGTGCTTACGGTCTCCAATAGCTGCTGCTTGAAAACCTTGAAGAAGAAGCTTCCCCTGAAGTTGATCCAGTGTTACAGAGAGATGGACTCCACCTGTCTTTACCCTCCAGCTGTGGTGTGAGTGAACACCTGGAGAACCACCAACCAGGGGAGGGATAATATTGACGGAAACGAGAATAGTACACACTAGATGGCGCTGTTCTACAAGAATAGGGAGTCTTAAACCCAACCAGGCAATCTAAGCGCAACACTAGGGGGAGTGGGGCTTCCCAGGAGGAGGGTCCTGATTTATTTGCTTGAACTCTAAAGTGCCTATGATTAGATCCCGAATTATATAGCCAGAAAGAAATGTTTAACAAGTGCAGACAAGGCTGGAGGGCTGGCTCAGTGGGTAATGTTTGGCTGCTCAAGCATGCAGGATGGTGTGCATCTGTAACCCCATCCAGTGCTACATGAGGCAGAGGCAGGCATAGCCTGTGTGCTTGCTGGCTCCGACAAAGTTCTGTGGGAGACCTTGCCTTGAAATGTAAGATGGGGAAGTGGATTGAGGAAGATTTTATAACCACCGACCCCTGGCCACCACACATGTCTGTATACCATGAACACCACACACATACACACATACACACACCATACAAACACACACACA
>JADRCD010226278.1:0-16992 GCA_019843815.1 Montemys delectorum
GGGCAGGCTAAGATGTTACTGTTCCAAACTGACTTCCCTCCTTATGTTACAGTGAGGGGGGAGATGTCAGGGACAGAGTGTCCCTTTGTCCCTGAGAATTTGACCTTATCTGAGTAACAGTCTATTCTCTGAGGAACCATGGAGTGTTCTCGGAAAAACCATAAAATGTTTTGTCAACGCCCCACTTCCTCTTAACACTTCCTTGCTCTGCAAGTATAATTGCCCTGCCCTTCTGAAGTAAAGTTAGGCTTTGACAACCATTTTTGCTTGGCCCCGTTCCTCTCTCTTGCCTATTTCTCTTTCAGGCTCGGTCCCCTTCAGACCCTGGTTAATTACTCGCACCGCGGGCTGGGGCACTTCTCCCATTGATTCATGACAAGGCAACCCTCTGCAACATATGCAGATGGAGCCATGTGCACTCCTTTGATGATGACTTAGTCCCTGAGGGTTCTGGGGAGTCTAGTTGGTTGATATTGTTGTTCTTCTTATGGGGTTGTAAACCCCTTAAACTCCTTCAGTCCTTCCTCTAACTCCTTTATTTGAGACCCTGTGCTCAGTCCAATGGTTGATTGTGAGCATCTGTCTCTGTGTTTGTAAAGCTCTGCCAGGGCCTCTTGGAAGAGATCTGTATTAAGCTCCTTTCAGCATAGACTTCTTGGCATCCACAATAGTGTCTGTGTTTGGTAACTGTATAGGAATGAATCCCCAGGTGGGACAGTCTTGCAGTGGCCTTTCCTTCAGTCTTTGCTCAACACTTTACCTCCATATTTGCTCCTATGGATATTTTGGTCTCCTTCTAAGAAAGAACAAAGGACCCAGCCTTTGGTCTTCTTTCTTATTGAGCTTCATGTGGTCTGTGAATTATATCCTGGTTATTTGGAGCTTTTGGGCTAATATCCAGTTATCAGTGAGTGTATACCATGTGTGGTCTTTTGTGATTAGATTACCTCATTCAGGATGATATTTTTTAGTTCTATCCATTTGCCTAAGAATTTCATGAATTTATTGTTTTTAATAGCTGAGTAGTGCTCCATTGTGTAAATATACCACAGTTTCTGTATCCATTCCTCTGTTGAAGGACCTCTAGGTTCTTTCCAGCTCCTAGACATTATGAATAAGGCTGCTATGAACATTGTGGAGCGTATGTCCTTATTACATATTGGAGCATCTTCTGGGTATATACCCAGGAGTGGTATAGCTGGGTCCTCAGGTAGTACTATGTCCAATTTTCTGAGGAGCACTAAACTGATTTCTAGAGTGGTTGTACCATCTTGCAATCCCATCCACAATGGAGGAGTATTCCTCTTTCTCTACAACCTTCTCATCTGAGTTTTTGATTTTTAGGCACTCTGCTTAGTATGAGGTAGAATCTCAGGGTTGATTTGATTTGCATTTCCCTGATGACTAAGGATATTAAAAATTTTATGTGCTTCTTGATCATTCTATATTCATCAGTTGAAAATTCTTTGTTTAGCTCTGTACCCCATTTTTATTAGGATTAGTTGATTATCTGATGTCTAACTTCTTGAGTCTTTGTATATACTAGATATTAACCCTCTATCAGATGTAGAATTGGTAAAGATCTTTTCCCAATCTGTCTGTTGCCTTTTTGTCCTATTGACAGTGTCCTTTGCTTTACAGAAGCTTTACAGTTTTAAGAGGTCCCGTTTGTTGATTCTTGATCTTAGAGCATATCCATTGGTGTTCTGTTCAGGAATGTTTTCCCTGTGCCCACATGTTTGATGATTTTCTCCACTTTCTCCTCTGTAAGTTTCAGTTTATCTGGTATTATATGGAAGTCCTTGATCCACTTGGGCTTGAGCTTTGTACAAGGAGATAAGAGTGGGTTGATTTGCATTTTTCTACATGCTGACCACCAGTTGACCAAGCATTATTTTTTGAAAATGCTGTCTTTTTTTCCACTGGATAGTTTTAGCTCCTTATCTATCTTGTTGATTTTCTCAAAGAACCAGATCCTGGATTTATTGATCCTTTGTATAGTTCTTTTTGTTTCTACGTGGTTGATTCCAGGCCTGAGTCTGATTATTCCTGCTTTCTATTCCTCTTAGATCTATTTGCTTCTTTTTGTTCTAGAGCTCTCAGGTGTGTTGTCAAGCTGCTAGTGTAAGCTCTATCCAGTTACTTTTTGGAGGCACTTAGAACTATAGGTTTTCCTCTTACCACTGTGTACATTGTGTCCCATAAATATTGGTATAATGTGTCTTCATTTTCATTAAATTCTACAAAGTCTTTAATTTTTTTTATTTCTTCCTTGATCAAGTTATCATGGAGTAGACCATTGTTCAGCTTCCATATGTATGTGTGTTTTCTGTTGTTTTTGGTTGGAATTTTAGACAAGCCTTAGTCAGTGATGATATGATAGTGTACAAGGGATTATTTCAATCTTCTTGTATCTATTGAGGCCTGTTTTGTGACCAATTCAAGTTTGGAGACGGTAACATGAAGTGCTGAGAAGAAGGTATATTCTTTTGCTTTAGAGTGAAATGTTCTATAAATATCTTTTAGACTCATTTGGTTCATAACTTCTGTTAGTTTCACTGTGTCTCTGTTTAGTTTCTGTTTCCATGATCTGTCCATTGCTGAAAGTGAGTTGTTGAAGTCTCCCACTATTATTGTGTGGGGTGCAATGTCCGCTTTGAGGTTTAGTAAAGTTTCTTTTATGAATGTTGGTTCACTTGCATTTGGAGCATAGATATTCAGAATTGAGAATTCATATTGGTAGATTTTTCCTTTGAAAGTTGATTTTATTCAATATCAGAATGGCTACTTCAGCTTGTTTCTTGGAACTGTTTGCTTGGGAAATTGTTTTCCAGCCTATTACTCTGAGGTAGTGTCTGTTTTTGTCACTGAGGTGGGTTTCCTGTATGCAGCATAATGCTGGATCCTGTTTACCTAACCAGTCTGTTGGTTTATGTCTTTTTGTTGGGGAATTGAGTCCATTGATGTTAAGAGATATTAAGGAAAAGTGATTGTTACCCCCTGTTATTTTTGTTGTTAGAGGTGGAATTACACTTGTCTGGCTATCTTCTTTTAGGTTTGTTGAAAGATTACTTTCTTGATTTTCTAGGGTTTAGTTTCCCTCCTTGTATGTGTCCCTCCTCTATTATCCTCAGTAGGGCTGTATTTCTTGAAAGATATTGTGTATGTCATGGAATATCTTGGTAATCGAGTATCTATGGTAATTGAGACTTTTCCTGGGTATAATTTTGTAGAAGATATTTACTGATCCTTTATGTTGGGAATCTTCACTCTCTTCTATACCTATTATCCTTAGGTTTCATCTTCTCTTTGTGCACTGGATTTCCTGGATGTTTTGCATTAGGAGCTTTTTCCATTTGAATTTTCTTTGACTGTTGTGTCAATGTTTTCTATGGTATCTTCTGCCCCTGAGATTCTCCCTTCTATCTCTTGTATTCTGTTGGTGATGCTTGCATCTATGACTCCTGATCCCTTTCTTAGAATTCATAACTCTAGGGTGGACTCCTTTTGTGATTTTTTTATTGTTTCTTTTTCCATTTTTAGATCTTGGATGGTTTTGTTCATTTCCTTCACCTGTTTGATTGTGTTTTCCTGTAATTCTTTAAGTGATTTTTGTGTTTCCTCTTTAAGGGCTTCTACCTGTTTACCTGTGTTCTCCTGTATGTCATTAAGGGAGTTATGTCCTTCTTAATGTCTTCTACCATCATCATGAGAAGTGATTTCAGATCCTTGCTCTTCCAGGGGGATAGTACATCCAGGACTTGCTATGGTAAAAGAATTGGGTTCTGATGATGCCAAGTAACTTTGGTTTCTGTTTCTTATGTTCTTAAGTTTGTTTCCCACTATCTGATCATCTCCAGCTATGTGCCCTCACTATATCTGACTGAAGCCTGTCCTTCCTATAATCCTGGTTAGTCAGAATTCCTCAGAGTTCAGCTGTCTCTTTGATCCTATAATTCTGGGATTCTGTTATTCTGATATTCTGGGTGTTTCAGAGTTCCTGGAAGTCAAGCTGCCTCTGGGACCCTGAGATCCCAGTGTGACCAAGCTCCTGTTATCCTGTGATCTTGGGTGTGTTATAGCACCTGAGATTTGAGCCTCCTCTAGGTGCTGTGGGACTGGCTGCAGAGTTCTTGTCCAAGGTAAAGTGGCACAGACCAGAAGGAACCCAAGCCAAAGGTCAGGCAGGGTTCCTGCATCCCTGAATCCTGCTGGTTCTGTTATTCCTGGTGGTGTTGGACCAGATGTTGTGTCCTACTCACACCTGATCCTACAATCCTGGGGTGTTCTAGAGCACCTGTGAGTAGAGACTCCTCTGGTTGCTGTGGACTGGCTGCAGAATTCTCACCCCAATATTAAACATCTTAACAAGTATATACATCCATATTCATACATATTCATATACAAAAATATGACACTATATATGTATATATATATATATATAATGTATGTGTGTATTTATATATATGTATATATAATGTGTGTGTGTGAAGGAGAGAGAGAGAGAGAGATACTATTTCTGAGACAACCTGAGTAAGCATCTATTTATCCTAGTTAAAGAACTGGTGATAGATCAAAATAAATATATGATTAAATTCTAACTTCATGAAAACTGAGTTTATCTGGGTTACTCACACGAGTATGAGTAAGGATTTACTTAAGGGAGAGTAACAGACAAAAAGGCAGCCATGACATCAAATGCACATCACAGTAAAGGTTAATAATTCATCAACGCTGAATGTCTATAGATGTCTGTACACATTGCTTACAGTTTGATGGGGATGAGCTCTCTCTCACAAGAGTCTTTATTGCTTGTATAACCATGCGAAGGAAGTGATCCTGTGTATCTGGTTTCAGAGACTCCTTGAGAAATTTGAGTTTTCTCCTTCATAATGTGTATCTTTTTAGAACTTTAAGACTTTTAAGGTGTTTTCCTCTAGTAAGGAATACTTCAATTCAGGAGAAATTACAATATAACAGTATATAAGATGAAGCATTGCATACTTTATATACATATATGTATATCACATATTAATTAATAGTCATAAATGGAAAACTGATTTGGGGGTGTTATCTTATAGTAATTTAAGTATTTAAAAAGAAAATTACAGTGCCTGGTCCTTGGAAACACATTATTTTCAGAACACTGTTGGAAGCAAAGGAAACGCCTGGAGGAACCAGGCAGAGCTTAGTAGGAAAGGTGATGCCTAATGGCAAAGCAATAGGAAGACATGCTCTGTCTGAGGTGAGAGGCACCTAGAAAAATGTCAGCAAGCATCTACTGAGTAATCTGTTTTAGGTAGTTGCAGGGGCAACCTTGAAGAGGTGAGCAGCTCTGTGTGCTTCAGAGATGGTCAGGCGTAATTGGAAGCATTGCTCGTGGAGCAGACTCTTCGGATGTGAAGAATTCCAGACTAATGGGAAGACTTCAGTAGCAACGAATGGAAGAATTAGGTAACAAACTATGGTTACAGGAATGTGAACTAAAGGTAAATTATTGATATCAGGGACACCTAGAAGCAATATTATCCAAGTATTTTCTTGTATTCAAAAGGAAAATACAACAATTTGGACAGATACATGTTCTTTTGAATTGGCCTTGATTAAGGTAACTCCATATAATCAAACACTAGCCCTAGCTCTTGTATAACCCTCTTGCTGACAATCATAGGAGGCACTGGTTTCCTTATGCTTATAGGTAAACACTACTGAAACCAGAAATGTTAAAATCCAAGGATTCCTCTTCAAGGGTAAATATTTATCAACTACTTTCTGCCCAGAATGATGGGTGGCTTGTAGCCTGGTGACCTTTGCAATATCTATATGACTGAGACCAGATCAGATCCTATGGAGGTAGCAATGTTCTTTACAAAGCGTTTCAATGTTAGTCGTATACTCAGCTTTAATGTGAGCATAGGATAGAGATAATTGATAATTGTCACAAGGAAAAAAATTCAAAGTGTGCTATGTTTAAATTTCCCTAATATAAACAGCATGGTGTCGATTCTTGAAGTTTGAACCAATGCCAGCTATTGAGTTATGCTCAGTGAACTTTCTTCTTGCCTCTGATGGACTATAACTATGTTGGTTTTGGTATACTCAGAGACCTCCACAGATAAAGTGTCTGAAATATAAATTATCAAGGAGATTTTCTTGCTGCCAAGGATAAACATCAGTAGTGAGATGCTAGTATCAAATTCTCAGAAGAATATTCCTCCTGAGAATAATATTATGATTAGGATACTTTCGTTTTATAAAAGAAAAGGTGTTGGAATACACATCCTGTGCATACACACCAGTTCTTAGAGAACTCTGTACACTGTAACATATTTCAGCACAGCAGACCAGATTCTAGTTCACCTTTACTTAATTTCTTATAGACAGGCATGCTTGAAATGACTAACACAGAAATTATTTTTAAGTTATTTTTTATTTGAAAAAAATGACATTTTCTTTTGACTGTTTTTTTCCCTCAAATAGTGTGTTGTATACTTATTTTTATAATAAATATGTCAACCAACAAGCAACCCACAGACACACAAACACACACACACACACACACACACACACACACACACAATGAAATACATATGTAGATTTCATTCTACATCAATGTAAAGGAATAAAATCCTCTCAAGTAGGAGAAATTCAATCACATTCAACTTTAATTTACTGTTGTGTAAATTACTGATGATACATGATTAGTCTGAGGATACATTGGAGAGTAAAACAACAGCAGTTTGAAATGGGAACATAATACATATAATTCAGCATATATTTACTTTTAATGAACTTTTATCATCTAGGCTGATGGTGCTCCCTCCAAGAGCTAAAAACCACGTTAAAATATTCCAATGCCTGAACTGAGAAGCCTTATTTACAGTTGTGAGCCCTGGCTGTCTAGGAGACTTTTAAATGACACATCCTGTTTCTTTTATCCTTGATTACCTGACAGAGGTTGAAGCCAAACACTTATTGCTGCACATGCCCTGCTTCAGAATGAGGATCCAGAGTCCTCTTTGCTGGTACTGACTTGATTGTGTCCTCACAAGGGAAATACCAAGTATGTAGTGATTTCAGCCACAGATCCTGCTATCACGGTCTAGAGGGTGAATGAAACAATGGTGATCTCCTGCATTGTTTCATGGTCTATTGGACCTGACAGAAGACACCATATACTTGAGTCACAGGAATGGGAAAATCAAACTAGGACTAAGCAGGAAGCTCCATCGTTAATGGCTAGCTCTCATAATACTGGTAGATGCTATATACACAACTGGGGAAGGGGTAAATCTATTGTCTTAGTCAGCAATAGAATGATTTTCAAGTAAGATAGTCCTATTGGAGCAATAGTGGCATGAATAGTCTGGGAGTAAGAAACCACTTCAAAACTGCATTTCAAACCAGCTTCCCAAGACAAAATGACTTCCTGTTCTGTGGGTTGGAGAGCTAGTGGCTGATTAGGTCATAAGACCTATGGTAAAACATAGATGAGAACTATTATTCTGCTAAAGAGACATAGTTATAAGTCACCCTCAACTTTTTTCCTTTTCTTGTTGTTGTTGTTGTTGTTGTTATTTTTTGTTGGTTGGTTGATTTTCTCTCATGGCCAGTGAGATTGATTTTTTAAAAAAATCCTTTCCCCCATTAATTTATTTATTTTGTCACTTCACACCCTGATCACATATATACCCCCTTAACCCATGGATCAGCATATCTACCAACCCTTGTCAGAGAAGCTTCTTTTTTTGCAGTAAATCACAATTAATATTGAGGTCAATTACATAGAGAATTAGAGAATTGTGGCTTGCTAAATGAAACAGTGATATCACACCTCCTCCACCTAAGTCTCAAGCGTCATACTGGAAGAGAGGGTGTAAATGTTTGAAGAGCTACAGGAGGCAGATGACTGCGGGCACACAGGATTTGCCAGACATGGCAGTACTGTTGCATACAGGAACTCATAGTAGCTGTAACAGTGTACCCAAGACCTAGACAAAATCGAGATAGTTAAAATCCCATCATGGACTGGGGAAGGACTCACAAAGTTCTATCGCTGCCAGGGAGTTATTAATGCTACAGTAATAGTCCGACACATACACATGTACAGTCAGCAGCAAATTGACTCACTGGGTTAAAAAGCCAAAACCAAAACCAAAAAAGAACAACAACAACAACAACAACAACAAAAAAAAAAAAAAAACCACATAGAAATTGGAAGAAACAGAGCCCATCGTGTGTGCTACAGGAGAGAAATGGGGTGGTGCTATACAGGTGTGTATGAGAGGTCTTCATGAATTTTCTGAAAGAGCCTAACCTTAGGTCTTAACAACATCTTTTTGTTTAAAATGTTTTGTTTTTATATTTAGCATTTGCATCTGAGATAGGTATGAAAGACATCTGTAAAAGACAACACAGAGTTTTACATTAGTTCCTTCTTTTGCAGTTGTTGTTCAGAAATTCTCCACAAACCCATAAGTAATACCAGCCATCTTGACTCAACGACATTACCTTAAGAGTCAGTTAGTGAAAGGAATGCAAGCTTATGTCAAAGAATATGAAATAAAGCTGGTACTGACATGGAAGATAGACTATTCCTGGGTAGCTTCCACAGTGGTCGAAGGTGCTATGCATGCTAATCAATGAGTGAAGAGACATCAGCATTACCCAACTGTGAACTCTGTGAGGTACAGTAATGACTGGCCTGACAAGACATGGCCACTTGTGCCATAACCGCAGGAATTTCATAGGGGTAATCAACTACTTTCTCATTGTATTGAAAGCCTACTCCAAAAGATAAAACATATGTCTGGAACCATTATCAGGCCAAGAACCTGTGACTAGACAGAGGGAGCCACTGGTCAAATAAGTATATACGTATATCTTTCAGTGTTACAGGGAGAATCGGAAAGCACTGGTACACTCAGTGTATGTTAGCAGCTTTACATGCCCCTTCTAAAATGTGACTTAGGTTTGTTTATAGAATTCAATGTTAGCTCACTACTAATGTTAAGATCATATACTAAGTACTTAAACTTGTAGATATCTTAGGGCAATGAAATAGTGATTTCTGTTAAGTACTTTGCTAGTATGTTATTTAAAATTCAAATTCATACATAGTGCAAATTTGCTACATTAAAATATTGTTATGGTTAAAGATTTTCTACTTTACAATTACACAATGAATGATCACACATACAGACACACACATGTGCATACATGCACACTGTTTACCATAACAGCCTCTAAAACACAAACATAATAACTAATAACAAGTATATGCATATATACAAATATTTATTCAATATTGGAGAGACTTTTAGTATGGGTGACAGAAAAATATTAACATATGCTTGAAACAACAGCAAATATGATTTTTTAAAAAATATTGGTCATCCCAAATCCTAATAAATTTTGTAAAAATCATATTTTTATTGTTTTCTGCAACTAATGTAGCATTTTCTTTTCTCATACAGGTATATATTTCACATTTTTCAATTAAAAATAACATTACAAAGGTTTTTATTTAAGCTAAAGCAACATAATAAAGTATTTTTATTCTTCAGCTGGAAGGCAGGTTATTCTGTTTGCTTAAATTGTTCAATCAGTCTTTGGAGGCATCCGGCATGCGCCTGTTTCTCCTGCCTAAACCAAGCAGTCAATTTTAATTAACTTGGTGCACAGAAGTCTTTGGCATTTGTAGAAACTGGGCACACAGCCAGTCTTCAAAACACGACTGATCAATTTGCCTAGAAAGAAGTAAAGAAATAGAAGATATTGCCTTGGAAGCATTTCCGAGTGTGATTCTGAAATAGAACAACTAGAAGTCCAAAATTAAAATTCAGAAACAATTCAACAAAGGAAAAACATAACACCTTGCTTAGAAATCATAAGCTTGGTAAGCATTTGGAAGTTCTGTAATGTAAGTGGATTTCTGAGTGGTAAAAGACCTAATATCAATGTTATTTACTCCAATGTTTCTACATAAGCAATGACCTCTGGGTCTTAATGCAGCCATTCCTGATGAAAATCAATGAGATTTGGAAGTGTTCTGGGACTGGTTCTGTGAAGAATTGGTAAGGTGGCAGAATTTCTATATTGTGTTTCAAAGAATAGCAACGTTAATAGCAATGTTGTGTCTCAAACTTGTACTTCCTGGTATTCAAAATATTCAGCATCCTTAAATGTCATCTGTGCATGAATAAATGTAAATTACTTTACTATTATCAACAGATAAAAGGTACACAAGCTTTCAAACCCTTTTCAAAGAGAACTACTGAAAGAAATTTCCTGGATATATATTTCTTTAATAGTTTTCTCTTTCATTCTCACAGGACAAATTAGACCAAGGGATCAGACACAAGTTGAAATCCTGTTATTCTTCAACTGGTGTCAAATGAGAAAGAAAAATTTCAAAATTCAAACTAAGCAATATTTTACAAGACCAAAATAACTTTTTTAATAAGAAGTTTTACACAGCTGCAAGTTTTCCTTGCATGCTGCTTATACCACAAATAAGTGTTTCATGATTTTCTTACACTTTGCTAGTGTTTTTTTTTTTTTAAATAACGTGTCAACATTGGCATTTTAGGGCTGGAAAGCCATCTCAGTAGTCTAGAGCACGTGCTGCCATATGGAAGCCAGGATTGGTTTCTCTCTCCCATGTTGGCTTACGACCCTCTGTAATGCCAACCCCACAAGCTCCAATGCCGTCTTTTGATCTCTGTGGACACTGAACATGTGTCATATACAAACTTGCAGAATAAATAAGCATATAAAATAAAATTACTAAATCTGTTTTTAAAAAACTACCCCCTCCCCAATTGGTCATCTTGAAAAACTTGTGCAAAATTTGTGTACACCTTTTGCAAAATTTCTACTTCAGTAACATTATATGTAATTATAATGTTGAAGAACAATTCACCATCCTCCATTTCTATAATTCATTTAGTCTGACATGACTAAAATTCTGTGTTCTTTAAGCAGTAATTCATTTTCAACCTCACATGTCTAGATCTGACAAACCACCACTTTACTATCTAAGATTTTTATTACTCTAAATGCTTCTTATTTTAATCATGCACAGTGTTTCCTCTCTCACTGACTGGCTTATTTCACTTAGCATTTATTACTTGTATCATTAAAAACTTGAATAATAATCATATGTATGTATATATAATCCATATATTTCTTGTTCATTCAACTGAGAAAATTTACTTACACTTATTTATTGTATAACTATTTTAAATCTTGTTCCTATTTATTAGTTTACTGCTTTTATAACAGCACACATGTTATTATGATACTTCCCAACTACAACAACAAAAAGAAACATAAGGAGATAACAGATAATGGGAAGAGCTCCTGTGTACTTGGATTGGCATCGTTAACATTGTGTATATGGCTATATTCGAGAAAGGAACCTACAGATTCAACACATGTCCCACCAAAACTCCAATGTCTTATTTACAGAACTGGAAACAATAATGCAAGAATTTGCATGAAAAAAATGATCATGAATAGTCAAAGCAATGCATTTCTTTGTAGACTGTGTTGTGGGTATCACAATACTTGACACTAAATTATTCTAAGGACTTACAATAAGAAAGACAGATATATATGTCCATAAAACATACAAGTAGATAGCAGAACAGAATGAGGACCTGGAAATCAACAAACAAAAGTATGTTCAAGCCAGGCAGTGGTGGCGCATGTCTTTAATCCTAGCACTTGTGAGGCAGAAACAGGTGGATTTCTGAGTTTGAGACCAGCCTGGTCTACAGAGTGAGTTCCAGGACAGCCAAGGCTACACAGAGAAACCCTGTCTTGAAAAAAAAAGTATGTTCAGTCTAAGGGAGAGAAATTTGTAACTAGTAGCAAAGCCATTGTGGTAGAGACATGTAAGCACACTGAAACTGGAGAGAGCCACAACAATTTTTATTTAGTCTGTTGGGTTTTAGTTTTGCTCAGGTCCAGAATTTCTTCACTATACCTTCTTTGGAAGAGGAATGTATGCTGTCTCTGTAAGTTGGACTTATATAATTTGCTTCTGATTGTAAATGGGACCACAAGTAAGAGATTCCCTTGAGTCCCAAAAGAAATTTTGAACTTTAAAAGGGCATTTAAAACATCAGAGACTAAGGAGCATTTTAAATTTTACTAAATTCTATTGCATTTTCTTTGTAAATATCCATGAGCCAGTGGGAACTACAATGTGGAATGTGAGTGAAATATCCCCCATGGTCCCGTGTACTTGAGTGCTTAGTCCCTGCTTCATGATGCTGTTGATGGAACCTCAAAGTATGGCACAGAGCTATGCTTCATATGTTTATTCTGATAATTTGTTCTGTAATTCATGGTTGCTACTGAAGATTTGATCTCCCAGCCTTCCTGCTCTGTTGTATCTTCCCAAGAACCATGGACTCTTCCATTGAACCTGCAAGCCAAATAGACTTATTCTTCTTTAGGTTGCTTTTGATCATGACATTTCCTATGTGTGTATATGTGTATATACATATACATATATATATGTATATATGTGTGTATATGTGTGTGTGTTTGTGTGTGTATACATATACCATTTACCACACAGTTCCTGGGAAATTCTTGATCTATTGTAATCCTCTAAACTCATCTGGCAGTACCTCCTAGACAAAGTTCACAAGACAACTAACTGCATTTTATTTCTGGCTCTCCAGGCCTCAGATGTATTTTCCCATGATAAGTCCTCTCCTCCTCACAGACAAATCTGCATTCCTCTTCCTTCTCTCCCACACTCTGGCTGGAAGAAGTTCTGCACTATTCTCTCTCCTGCCAAGCCAGCCATTGGCTGATCAGCTTTTACTAACAAGGCAGAGAATAAATGGTAAGCATTGTTTACACAAACTTGAGATAGGAGATTCTTGACATAAGCAATAAAATGCTGTTTCTAGGTTTAAACAAGATATGCGGGCAGAGAAATCAGCATCTAAACAACACAGTGATAATCTTTACACAATGCACAAGGTCATTATGTCTACACCCGGTAAAGCATTTTAATTTTACATTTATTACAGGAAATCCAATATGCTAAAACTTAGACAATTATTTATATGGCAACATGGCATAAATGGTAGTGAATGAAAATTTGAAAGTTTTCAGTATAAAGGTAAAAACTATTTAAACACTTATTTATAAATTGGTTAAAGAGTGGTTTTTAATTTTTTTGTTTTCTTTTGTTTTGGTTTTTGAGACAGGGTTTCTCTGAGTAGCCCTGGCTGTCCTGGAACTCACTCTGTAGACCAGGCTCGCCTCGAACTCAGAAATCCACCGGCCTCTGCCTCCCAAGTGCTGGGATTAAAGGCGTGTGTCACCACCGCCCGGCAATTTATTTTATTTTTAGTTATGCATATTTGTGGTATGTCTGTGAATGAATGTGAGTTAGGGTAAGTATGTTGGCCAGCAATGTTAGATTTCCTGGAGCTGGAATTATAGTTGATTGTGAGCTGCCTAACGCGGATGTTGAGAACCAAAATTCTGTCCTTGTAATAGCAATCAATGCTCTTAATCACTAAATACCTTTCTGGGCCTATACCCCACCCCAAGACTTATAAAGTTGTGATATACATCAGTATATGAATAAAAGTGCATATAATTGTCTCCAGACACACAATAAAAATTACTAACTCCACACTTTTGAATTTTTAAAAACGTTAAACTGTCTTTAAACAATCTTAGATTTATTCTTAAACTTTGGAATTACACCAAGTTTTCTGGTTATAGAAACAATTGAATCTCGCAGTTTCCACTTAATGCCTTTAATGTCATTAAACTCTTCCCTATTTTTCTATTCTTTCATAATTTATCTTCCTATTTTAAAATGTGTTTCATATATGATTATCTTCTCATCTATTAATTTGATGAATACTAACCAGCTGTTCCATGCTAAGCACCATATTAACATCTGGGAAAAGAAACATGGATTACTTATAAGCCTTATTCTTATAAGTTTAATACTAATTGAAGAAGACAGTGGAGAAAGCATTATAATTTGAAAGAACTGAATATCAAACTCCAAACTGTAAAACAGTAGGGAATCTGATATAGGGTATTTACTTTTCTCCTATACAACACTTACAAAAAAGCTAATCCTTTATGAAATCTCTAGGCAGTCCATCACTTATAAGTAGAGCTGAGATCATCAGTTCTCCTCTCCTGAATTTGCATCTATTCAATGTTTAATTTTGCTTACAAAATAGTGGTTTTTTTTCTTGTAGCATTTTCATGCAATGGCACTTACACCCTTTTTTCATGTTTCTTCTTTATTCCTTTTACAGCCTCTCTAACCCTGTTGCACTCTGTTTTCTCACCATAAACAGTTTTTTCTCCTGTTTTTAGTTTGTGTGTGTGCATGTGTGTGTTTGTGTGTGTTTGTATGTGTATCTCTGTGTCTATCGGTATCTGTGGGTACATGTGGGCCTTTGTTTCTCTCTTTCCTCTATCTTTCTATTTTACATGTGTGTGTGTGTGTTTGTGTGTGTTTATGTGTGTTTATGTGTGTGTGTGTATGTGTGTACATGTGTGTGTGTGTGTGTGAGAGAGAGAGAGAGAGAGAGAGAAAGAAAGAGAGAAAAACAGAGAGAGAGAGAGAGAGAGAGAGAGAGAGAGAGAGAGAGAGAGCTTGTGTATAGATACCTGCTAACATCTACTTGTCTTGGAGCTTTCATTCAGAGTGAATAAAGGTTTTATCTGCCTATAAGCTGCTTAGTCTCTCAGCCTTAACCTTTATCTTCAAAAAATCCCCTACTGAATTTGAAGCTTTGCAGAACAAGAGGCTTGTCCTGAGGATAGAACTGCCAGTCCTACTCCCAAATGGTACCTTAACTTCTGTTTTCTTCTTGTTGAGAGCCACGAGGACGAAGCCATGTTCCAATTGCTACTTTTGCTTGATTGTTTTAGAACTGCACACTTTTCTGTTGGACTCTCCATACATTTCCCTTCCCCAGCCCCTGCATCTCTGTGGGTCAAAATGCAATGTTTGCTTTCCTGATTCATCACTTACATTATTTCACATGGAGGCAGCATCTTCTCCAGCATCTTGCCCTAGAACATCCTTCTGAGTTCAGTTATTTGAGCTTCATTGAAGTTAGCTCTTCTTCCTTGTTACTTGTTTTGTGTGTTTATATTTGTTGTAGAGGAAGCAGAGACTCACAGGCAGTGGTAAAGCTGAGCACGTTTGTGAATCTGGCTAAGCTGTGCAGTGCTGGCCTGCAGAAGCATGTCTGAGCAAGTGTTTCCATTCTTCCCCTAATCTAACTAACAGAAAAATAAAAGATGTATTAATGATATGGTATAAAAATTGAAGTACAATAATATTGAAGCCTCATTTTGGTTCCCTTAGGTGAGAAATCACTCCAATATATTCACTTAATCTTTCTGAGCCTCATTTGTAAGACAGGGGTATCCATTCTGAAGTGTTCACTTTCAGAATCAAGACAGCATATTTGTTTCTCTGTAATTCCCTGTTGTTGTTTTATTTTTTTTCCTAAAATCTGCAGTTTTAATGATCTAGTTTTTCTTAACATCAAATGCATATGTATCATGCAGTATCTCAGGAAATAAGACTAATAAACGTAAAACATTATTACAACCTCACTACCCAATTTTATTTACTCATTACTATATCTGTCCATAAAGCATGAATAGAATATTTCTATTTTATAATATTTGTATTATTAATTGCTGTCTTCTTAGCTATAACATGGAAACACTTTGAAGATGAAAGGAGATGTCTATTTTTCATAGTTTGTCTATCAGAGGATAGGAAGCAACTTTGTTTAAAGAATTATAATGAGGACAGGGTGTAAAAAGTATCATATGCCCCCTGGAAAAATCATTCCCATGGAAGATTTTGCCTTATTTACATGGTAATAAAAATCAAGCCACCACATTTTTGTGGGCATATTTGGAAAATTAAAACTCTTAGACCATAGATGACATCCATAGATGAGGAAAAGGAGTTCCAGCTATAGGCCCAACGTGGGATCCATCTCAAGGGGAAGCCCCAAGGCCTGACACTATTACTGAGGCTATGCAATTTCTTACAAGTAGGGACCTATCATGACTGCCCTCTGAAAGACCCAACAAGCAGCTAAAAGAGTCAGATGCAAATATTTGCACCCAATCAATGGACAGAAGCTACGGACCTCTGTGGTTGAATTAGAAAAAAGCTGGAAGAAGCTGAGGAGGAAGGCAACTTTGTAGGAGGACCAGTAGCTTCAATTAACCTGGAACTTGAGCTCTCTCAGACACTGGACCATCAACAAGGCAGCATACATCAGCTGATATGAGGCCTCCAACACATATTCAGCAGAGGACTGCCAAGTCTGGGTTCAGCCAGAGAAGATGCACCTAACCCTCAAAAGATTTGAGGTGCCAGGAAATTTAGAGGTCTGGTGGGGTTGAGGATGGGGTGGGGACATTCATATGAAGACGGGATGGTGAGAAGGAGGTATAGGATGGCAAACAGTCAGAGCATAGACTTGGAGGAGAATAAAATCTAGATTGTAAAAGAAATTGATTAAGTACATTTACAAAAGAAAAAAGAGGTGTGCCCTTCTTGAAATCAGTGTGCCCTTGGAGGAATTGTGTCACTGTGGGCATATGCATTGAGACTGTCCACTTAGCTGCCTTGGAGACAGTCCTTTTCTGGTTGTAGTTGGATCAATGTAGAACTCTCAGCTCCTTCTCCCACATCATATCTGCCTCAGACACTGCCATGCTTCCTGCCTTGATCATAAGGGATTGACTGTCTGAACCTGAAGCCTGCCTGAATTAAATGTCTTTGATAATAGTTGCCTTGGTCATGGCGTCTCTCCACCACAATGGAAATCCTAACTAAGACAGGAAATTAAGTTATTTATAATATTTAGTAAGCAATACTGGATTTTGAGTCAGAGTGAGATATTATCCTTAATAGAGTATGCAATAAGGAATATGTTCTTGGGTTTGGAG